>JAACNH010007666.1:0-14515 GCA_019447015.1 Hymenochirus boettgeri | reverse complement strand
GAATATCTACCACAGCCCCTACTTCCAGTTACCTCCGGTCTGCATATTTACCACAGCTCCTATCTCTGGTCTGCATATCTACCACAGCACTTTTCTCCTAGTCTTCATACCTTCTACTGTTCCTACCTCCTAATTACTCCGATCTCCAACTCTGTTGCCTCTCCACATTGTGGGATTGGCCTTTGTGGTTCTCTCCTCTGGAGTCACGACCTGGTATCTGTTCGCCGCAAAACATCCTCACCATTAGAGGCTCTGGTGAAGACCGGCAGGTACTTAGACGTCCAGAGGGGGTCTCATAGAGGTCTTATCCTGAAGATTCCGTAACAATCTGTTACATACGAAAAGCGGATTGACTCTGGGTAAATGTCTATTCAGAAGCAGCGTGGGATGGTTAATATTAATGGGGATGTACAGTGGGATATATTCTTATAAAAACCCCTTAGCTATGTAGCTGAGAGATTTTTATATGAATATATTCCACTGCACCTCCCCATTAAAAGGCCAGAGAGTTATGTATTATATTTTTATTATTATATTTTAACAAATGAGAAATGATGGACTGTATTTATAACTGCAGATATAGATCCTTTTTACTGAATGCATCATTACTTTACAACTGCAACTGTGGTCCTAAATATTCTGATACCGGCCGGTATCAAGTGGTCACTGTCATATTCTTATACTTCAGCTTAGGGAGCCAAAAGTGAGCACCACATGTATAGCCAGCTCAACGATCTTCCCTATATTGAGTATGGGGACTGTGTGTGTCAACATGTGTTGATTGAATTTGGTGATGTGTGTACCCAATTTTTTAATGGTATCCTTAGGCTGGGTACACACAAGCAGATTTTTCAGCTGAAGCACAGAAAAGCAAAGGGAAATCTATTGATTTATTAATTTGTCAATCACAGATTACTCTTTTTTTATTTTATTTAATTTGCTTGAAAAAATAATCTAAAAAATCTATTTTTTGGGGGATTATTGCTGAAAAATATTCTAACTTTGGAATTATAGACATTGTATGTGTCTTTCAGCATTTCTGTTTTTAGTCAGATACCATATGAATAAAGCTGTATATGCCTCCACATCCCTTGGGAAGCAGTTACAATATTGGCCTAATGAAAATAAAACATTGACTAAAACAGGCAAAACAGGGGAAACCATCATACAGAAGAAAACATTTAATGAATCGGGCCTGGGGCCAGAAAAAGATGAGTCAGAAAAGTAATCTGTGTAAGGGTAACAAATGCCAGGAAATGCTTGGACTAATTCCAGACAGCACACCTCCAAGAATTTTATATAATCACTATATAGTTATAGGTTCTGGAGATATTTAAAATGGAAAAACTAGGCAAGAACTATAAGCCACTATAATAAGTAGCACAATGATCAAAATGGAAGAAATAAATATCAAAGTTGTCAGAATTTGGTGGCATATTGTAAAGTAGCAATGTGACTTTGGAGGCTAATAAAAAAAATCAAATTCTTAAAGGAGATCCACCTTGTTTGTACAGATAATTGTTTACAAGTATCTTTAAACAGTACAATACAACTAAGGCCTTGTACACTCACGCTCGATTTTTGAGGGAGGGACGAAAATCGTTCTTTGATCCGCTTGGCTGTTCATCGGGTGTACCCAATCGAGCGTGTGTACGAGGCTTAAGTAATGCAGATTTGAAAGTGATTTCAGTAAAGAGCTATTGTCTTATACGTGGAAGCAGAATTTTTTCTCTAAAAACAGTGAAAGGTATTAGAACAAGATCACCTTCAGGTTTAAACATAGGTTGTATGATTGGTAATATCACTATATAACAGCTTGTGATCAATAATTAGGGATTGCAGGAGTTTTAACCCACACTTGGTTTGTTCCGTGTTAGAAATTTTGCCTGTTGAAACTCCCAAAGGAATTTCAGTGCTAAACTACTGAGATTTTGATGGTCTAAAGGTGGCCATCCATATGTTCGATATTACTTACCTGACCGAGCATTCACATGCCGTTCATTGATCCTTCCGGAACCGCATATCCCGATCTTATATTCGACCGACATGCAATCGCAAAATCCCATTCATTTTGCGATCGCTTGTCGGTTGAATATAAGATCGGGAGAGGCGGTTCCGGCAGGATTGATGAACTCGGTGAGTGCTCTGTCGGGTAAGTAATATCGCACATACCTGTGGCCACCTTAAAGGATAAGTGCACTGTAAAATCAAGTTATGTTCATTTGGAAGCTGCAGCTTTAAAAATACCGTTGCCATATTTATTTTTTACCTATGTCCCTCCAGAGCCTAGCTTTGTGCCTTGAAAGTTGCTGACATCTTGTTACTGGTTTGCTGAATGTTAAACTCCACCCCTCTGAGATTTCCTCTGCTTTCTCCTGCTTGAGCCTCAAGCAGTAATACCTGTGAGTTCTGTGCACTCTCCTGCTTGAGCCTCAAACAGTAATGCCTGTGAGTTCCGTGCACTCTCCTGCTTGAGCCTCAAACAGAAATGCCTGTGAGTTCCGTGTACGTGCGTGTGCACGAAACTCACAAGCATTACTGTTTGAGGCTCAAGCAGGATAAAACAGAGGAAATCTCAGAGGGGCGGAGCTTAACATCCAGCAAATCAGTAACAAGATGTCGGCAACTTCCAAGGCACAAAGCTAGGCTCTGGAGGGACATAAGTAAAAAAAAAATTATGGCAACGGTTTTTTTAAAGCTGCAGCTTTCAAATGAACATAACTTGATTTTACAGTGCACTTATCCTTTAATTGTGGTTTAGACCATTTTCAAAGCTGACTGGATATTTGTTTGCCTTCCTCTAAAAATACATTTTAATGGTATTTTTAGGTATATTAAGGTATATTATTATAAGCATACTGTATATTTCATAGCAATGCATAGATTGTGTAGTATTAAAAGTAATATCCACCCTTAGCTTTATCATCTATTCACTATTCATACTATTCATACTATATTTACTATACAAGTA
The DNA here is from genome assembly GCA_019447015.1 of Hymenochirus boettgeri. NCBI lineage: Eukaryota > Metazoa > Chordata > Amphibia > Anura > Pipidae > Hymenochirus > Hymenochirus boettgeri. The sequence continues at coordinate 11,544 of JAACNH010007666.1, read as the reverse complement.
AATACTCCATGCTAAGCTCATATTGGTACAGGTATTGCTCAGTAGGCATGTGCCTGGGGAACCTTTGGTTGCAAGGGAGGCCGCCAATCACTCCCACACTGTTGGCACTTTTATTTGCAGCACCTCAGGTTTTTAAAAAAGCATCTGACATTTAGTATTGTAAACAGTTTGTGTTAAAAATGTTCAAAATAAATATAGTCTGTATTTCCCCCACCAAAGTAGTAAGTGTGGTTCGGGGGTGTGGCCTGCATTAAGGAGTGGGTTAAAGGCAGCAGGCATTTTGTGCCTGCAGGCTCCTTAAACCAGTGAAACCCTGTTAAAGTAACCCAAATAATAAATAAAACAATATAATTGGGATAAATGCCACAAAAACATCCTTTAGCGCAAGAACTTTGAGTTTGGAAGAGAGATATTTGAATTTAGAATTACTTTACAATTACTAAAATCTGCTTTAAAACTCCATTCCAATTATTGATCTTGGTTTACAGTGGCTTTCTGTCACTTATATACACAAGCTCTTTAGGGACACAATTGCTTCATAATTACATACTATATGATGGAATTTTCCTGGATATCCCTGGATCAACTCTACTTTATATATCAATACCAGTAACTTGCACATTCCTTGTTTGCAGAAACTGATCCAGCTTTTTTTTGCAACTGTCAAATGAACCTGCCATCACAACGTTCACTGGACGACAGTTCCATAGCTTTACCGTTCTTACAGTGAAAAACTTTTTCTGAACTTGAAGCCTAAACCTTTTTTCTTAAGGGATGTCAACGTGTCCTCTGACGTGCTCTAGCCTTTTCTTGAGCGTACAGAATTGTAACTTATCCAATCTCTCTTCATATTTAAGTTCCCCCACTGCACTGCATATTCCAAATTAGACCTTACCAATGCTTTGTAAAGAGGGAGAATAACATTTTTCTCCCTTGAATCCATACCTCTCTTTATACAAGACAATATCATGCTGGCTCTAGCTGTTGCTGCCTGGCACTGCTTGCTACCTTAAAGTTTGTTATCCACCAAATCTCCAAGATCCCTTTCCAACAGGGATTCAATTAACACAGAGCCATTTATAGTATAAGCAGCACAAGATTTTTTAAGTCCAAAATGCATCACCTTACATTTTTCAACATTGAATCTCATCTGCCCAATGTAACAACCTATCTAGATCCACCTGCAATGATTACACATCTTCTGAAGTAATGGTCTACAAAGATTTGTGTTGTCAGCAAAAACAGAAACCTTGCTGACAATACCCACTTCCAAATCATTAATACACAGATTAAATAGAAGCAGCCTCAACACAGAACCCTGTGGCACTAAGGACCCAAAGATGTATTAATATTAAGATTTATTAATATTAACCTTATTTATACCAAATCGTCAGTTAACCAAAGTTCTCTTGAATCTTTTATACTATTATTGCTACTATACTCTATGGTATCTGTACTTGGACTCCTTGTTACAGCTTTTATAATCCCTAAAGGCCCTTTCTGTTCACTCTGACTTAAAGGTTTTAAATGCCTTTTTCTTCCTTTCCATTTCACTCTTTACATAAGAATTCAGTCACATGGGCACAGATTTATTTTTGTTACATTCATTTCTCACGGTTATAAATTTAGATGTAAAATGGCTTAAAATCCACTTGAACGCAGTCCTTTTCTGTTCACTACCTTTACTAGATAATACCTTATCCCAGTTGACATGCTGAAGAGCTACATTTAACCTGGGAAAATTTGCTTTCTAGAAATTAAAAGTCTTTGTTAACCCAGCGCCCTTTTCCTTTCAATAACATACACTAAACGACACTATTTCATGATCACTATTCCCTAACCCTTCAGTTACCTTTATATCTATAATACTCTCCACAATGTTAGATATTACCAGATCCAACAGAGCTCCTTTTCTAGTATGAACTTCAACTACCTGTGAGACAATTTTTTCCTGCAGCAAATCCAGGAACTCCTTACCCTTTTCTTTGTTGGCATTTCCACTACACCAATCAATGTCAGGGTAATTAAAGTCCCCCATAATGAGCACACTCCCCAAACTTGCAGCCCTTGCCAACTGCATATAAAGCTGACTCACTTCCTCCCTGCTAGCATTTGGCGGCTTATAGCAGACACCAACAATGACATTACCCCCTTTCCTGATGCCTAATTCCACCCATATTGCCTCTGCTTTAATATAGCCAGTTAACCCTTCTTTTAAATTTGGCTTCAATTCTTTTTTAACATAAACACATACTCCTCCCCCTTTACTTTTTTCCTCTGTCCTGCCTAAACATGGACTGTCCTTCTACATTTACAGCCCAGTAGTGAGAACTGTTCAACCAGGTTTCTGCTATACCTATTACATCATGCTTTTCAGTCAATGCCATAATCTCCACATTATCAGACATTTTAGATTGTGATCCTGTAATTTATTTATACACTTTAATACACATGCCTCCCTATCATATATTCTAACTCCACCCCCTTTCCACCCACCACTGGCCAATCTATACACTGATTTACTCCTGGGCTATCTATACCAGTGTTACGTTCTTCTGGGGGAAGCTCCCTTGAGACCCTCCTCTGGGCACGGAGTCTAAGCACCTGCCGGTCTTCCCCAGAGCCTCTCATGGTGAGGATGTTGTGCAGCAAGGAAGCTGCCAAGTTGCAGCCCCAGAAGAGAGGCCTCACAGAATCTGATACCACAATGTGGTGAAAACAGCAGGACTAAGGCAAGGCAGGGTAAACTAGAGAAGAACGGGTAGCAGCGTAGAAACAGAGATCACCAGAAGCAGGGAACAGGTGGTAGAACAAGGGTACAAGATCTGAACTGGATACTGGAGCTGAGTAATGGAGAAGGATGCTGGAGCTTGCCCGTGCGCCCACAACTGCGTGCTCATGCACAGAAAGACAGCCGGACCTAAAGGAGAACTTCCTTGCACGTACACGGAACATCGGCCAAAGCGTGAAGCGCGCACACCCACGGAAGCAGGTAAGTCCGGAGCCCTTACACCCAGTGAGACTGATAATACCGTCCCCCCAAACCTAGTTTAAAATCTTCTCCAACCGTTTGGTCATCTTTCCCCCGAAACAGCTGCACCGCCTTCAGTAATGTGCAAACCATCTCTACTAAAGAGCCTGTAGCTGACAGAAAAGTCTGCCCAGTTCTCTATAAACCCAAACCCTTCTTCCTTACACAACCCTCTTAGCCATGCATTAATGCTCCTAAGCTCATGTTGTCTCCCTAGCGTAGCATGTGGCTGCGGTAGTATTTCTTTAAACACTACCTTGGAGGTCCTTGCTTTTAATTTGGCCTTTAGCTCTCGGAAATCATGTTTAAGGACCCCTCTTCCTCCTTTAACTTTGTAATTGGCACCAATGTGAACCAAGACCGCCGGGTCACACCCAACCCCACCCAATAATCTGTCTACACAATCCACCACATGCCTAACCCTAGCACCAGGCAGGCAACACACAGTTCGGCATGCGGGGTCTTGGAGACAGATTACCCTATCTACATTTCTAATAATGGAGTCCCCTACTACTACCACCTGCCTAGCATTCCTGAACCTAAGTTTTTCCTCCCTTTTTTAGAGATGGCAGTCCCCTAGGTGCTCAAGAGATTAGCCCGCTCCATACATGCTGATTCTGAGCTCCTTTGATTCCTCTTCCACTTCATCACCTAAGGCGGAAAATCTGTTGGGATGGGCAAGCTGGGAAGAAGTTACTAGAAGAAGTCCCCCACTTCCCCTAGTAACCCATACAAAACTACCTCCCCCCTCAACCTTCCCTGTCCCACTTGCACCCACCTCTATACTGGCTCTAGCCAGTGCCTGCCATCACCCAAGATTTGCTAATCCCTGCAATGCTGCAAGCTGCCCACTTCTCAGCTTCCAAATGCGCAACCCACTCACATCTGACACAGACATAGGTCCCCTGGAACCTCAGTGACCATAAATTGTAGTGTAGCATATAGGTACAAACCACTTGATCCAACCAAAGTGAATTCTATTTAACTAATTCACCCCAGCCCCCACACCAATTAGTGCAAGAGACAGGAAGAGAGAGAAAAAAACAAAACACCTTTTAACCCTTTCACAACCAGCTTGCAATTACAACAGGTACAATACTAGAATATAGAAACCCAGTGCCCCCCGTTAACTGGAAGAAAGAAATTATGTTCAACTTGCACACAGTCGTTATCATAGCACACTATCAGCACAAACTATCCTTATTTTCAAACTTTCACATAAACCATACAACCATCAGGTGACTAAATGTCCTCCTTTTTCTATGTCCTTAATAAAAATGTCCTTTATAACAAGGGACTTGCAACAGGTTCCACTCAAGTTTGTTTCTATTCACAGGAAACTTCTTTTTGTCAGGTACAAACCCAATTTAGGTTTTGCTGCAGAATTATTGGCAAAATTCTTTGATGAAACTTGGGGGAAATTTGTGGCGAAACACACCCCAGTGGGTTCAAAGAAATGCTGTGGATTATTATAAGATATTGTGCATTAAAGGGCATGTCCACCCCCAAAACTAAAATTTAACCCCATACTGGCCCCACTGTTTAAAAAATCCTTACCTTACACCTCTGCTCCAAATGGTTTTCCTGCAATGCCTTATCAAAGTCCAGGAAAGTGAAGAGTAGAAGCTGTCAGTGAGTCATCCGGTTCCTGTTTCTTTCTCAACCTCAACAAGGACTGAGGCATGCGCCCCCTCCCACCAAATGCTTTTAGCACAAGATAGGTGGTCTAAATTCTGAGGCACCTTCTAATACCCTTGATTTACAGCAGGGGTTTGTTATCCACTATAGAGCAGTTAATCATCTATATTTCAGTAGATTATTGTCTTTTATAAGTAATTTAGTAATGTCTTGGATTATGTGACAACTGACAAAAACATTTACAGAAATAACACTAACAAATAAAAAATTTAAGGCAGAAACAGCAGAATCATTAAAACACTGCAGAATACTGTAATTTCCAGTTAAAAGCACCAAAGGGTGCAGGAACCCCGCATAGTTAACCAAACAGCAAAATGAAACACAAAACTAACCCAATAAATTAAATTGGGTATGAACACTGGCACACATATCTGACAATGGAGCATACACAAAGATTTTATGAAAATATTTACACTGTGCATTAATGAATTACATTTTTTGACCATCTGTTTTCAGTAAATGCCATATGAATGTCATGCCATGGTAAAAAGTATGTCTACATGAGAGGTAAGATGTGGGGAAGACAGAATGCCTTCTTGTTTTTCATTTGCTGGAAAATTCCACTATTTGAAGACAGAAGGCTATTGAATTTGAAAAACGTACATTACCATGAATATAGAATTGTGTGCAAACAAGGTCTTTTATTAGTTTGACTTTTGCACACCCTGGGATGTCAATAATGCCAAGTTTTACATAGGTAGAACACTCGAGACTGTGTGTAGCGCAATCATTACAAAGAATTTTCTGTCTGTCACTTTGTAACAATCGTGCATGTGTGTACCCAGCTTAAAGGTTCGTACACACGCTCAATTTGTGCCCGAGCCTAGACCCGGGGTGTAGCCGCCAGGGGTCATGTCGCGGGACGCACATCATGCGTGTGCACGAGCCTTAAAGAGGAATTGTGCTCCAAAAATGACTTTAGGTAAATTGATAGGAATTGCTCTCCTGAGAGTTTTTGCAATTTATTTTCATTGTTTATTTTGCATAGTTTTGAAGATATTTACATTTTTGTGTGTGATATGGCAGCAGCTTCATCAGGTCCCCTGCACTTCCTGCTTCTTGCTCTCAAACCTGTCAGTCAATCTGCCCTGTGTCTCCTCCCCTTTGCAGCCCCCCTGGTCCCTCCCATTCATAGACCCCATGGTCCCTCCAGTTGCATGCCCTCCTTGGCTTATTCCCTTACAGCCCCATGTGACCCTGCCCACAGGAGGGACTTCCTGTCTCCCTCACACACTGAGGGAGTCTGAGGCTGTGCTCACTGGAAGGAGAAGTCTTAGGAATGTCACATGTCAGCCTCCCACCCATTAACTTTCTGGTCAGTCATTTCTTTATATATTGGGCTGTGGAGCATGTAGAGAGGTGGTTGATGACTCGTTTTAAAGGTAGGTAACTGGCCTTTCATTTACACTCAACTTGTTTGGAGACCACAGTTCCCCTTTAAGTATGTAAACAAAATTGTACAGACATATAGATAATCTGGGGAAAACAATGTAACATTGTTTGAAGTTGGCCATACACTACCTCAACATTACACCAATTAGACATTTGATCTAAGATGAATGTAGAACCGATTGAAATGCCGGTGGAGCAGCAGTTTTACCTGGTGACATTCCTGCAATGTTTCCCAGCTTTGCAATCATAATTACAATCGATAGTATGATCATTATATTCGGCGCACAATGGGCAATTGTCTGAATGTTGTAGGAATGTCGGGAGATAAATTTGTAGTGTATGGTCAGCTTAAGAATGTAATAAAGGGATTACCTTGGATGTATAATTTTATTTATATAGTGCATATAGAGTATGCAAACGGGGATAAGTGCAAGCAAATATACAAATAAATTAAAATTACATAAATTAATAATTTCAAAGGTTAAAAATGCATATATCTTTTTAAAATGGTGTGGTGTGCCTTGACATATTAGGAGCGAAATCCCTGCCCCAAAGAGCATATAATCTAAGTGGGAGGGACAACGTACAGATACAAATTGGTAGAGAAGTACATAGGGGGAGATCCAATATAGCCGTTTTTCGTCTAAAACCCATGTTAACCCGAAAAAAATTCGGGTTAACGTGGGTTTTTAGACGGAATTTAGAGCACAGCGCCGTTTCCAAATGTTTTTGGAAACGGCACTGTGCTAACGATCCAAAACCTCTCCCGTTAAGGTTTGCGCTACCTCGTAAAGCGAAACCTTAACGGTAAAGGTTTAGGAGCATTAATGTCACGCTCCTTACCTTAGCCCGATCCCGCTATGCAATAACTGACCGTTTACGTCAGTTATTGTATCGCGGGATCGGGCAAAGGTAAGTAACATGGCGCCCGGCTTTGGATCTCCTCCATAGTGTTCAGACAGCTTATTCAAGTGCTGGTTTTCATAAATGTAGGATAAGTTCCAAAGGTAGGGAGCAGCAAGAGAGAATGGTTTAAGACGGGAGGAAGTAGAATTCGTTGGGAGTTTGTAGAGAAGATTGCCTTGCAAGGAGTGCAGGGCACGTCCAAGAACATAGGGGACCAAGAGAGAAGATAAGTAGGAAGATGCAGCAAATTGAAGGGATTTAAAGGTTAAAAGAATGGTATTGAATGTGATTCTTTGCTTGATAGGAAGACGCCCTATGGACTGCAGTATCAGGGTTTTCTTTTGGAGGAGAGTGAGATGATCCAAACAGCTTAGTTTAAGATAGAATGAGGAGGGGAGAGATGACAGGCCAGTAGACCAAATAGCAGGATGTTACAATAGTCAAGACGGGAAATTATAAGGGTATGCATAAGCATTTTAGCAGTGGAGCAAGAGGAAAGGGATGATCTTGGCAAAATTGTTAACCTGATGACAGAAGGAAAGAGAGGAGTCAAAGATTACTCCAAGGCAGCGTGCAGAACTGGGTTAATAACCATATTATCAATAGAGATGGAGATGGAGGAGGGTGGGCTAGGTCCTATGTTTAGGGAGGAAAATAATTCATTCTGTGGGCAATAGATCTAGGACAGTGATGGCGAACCTTTTAGAGACAGAGTGCCCAAGCTGCAGCCCAAAACCCACTTATATATTGCATAGTGCCAACAAGATAGTTTAACATGAATACTGAGGTTTTACTTTAGAAAAATACAACTCAAAACAGATACACAGAGACAGATACAGTAGTTAGAATTTATTATAGATTAACATTAAATGTTTTTTGCACAATACATTTTTATACAGAGATGTAGTGTGCTCCTCTCACTTTGATTTGCACCTACTGATTGGCAATTTCCTGCAATTGCCTGCCTTGGTGTGATCTGTGGAGTGAATCTTTACTTGTTTGGATCTCTCTTGTTACCAGAGATGCCATGTCTCTCTGCCTTTCTGGTAATAAACTGCTGTGCATGAGTGCCCACAGAAATGGCTCTGAGTGCCACCTCTGCCATGCATACCATAGGTTCGCCACCACTGATCTAGGAGACTGAGGATTGATAACTGGCCCTTGGCTTTGGCAGTTTGTAGGTCATTCAAGACTTTGCAAAGGGCCATTTCAGTCCAATAGGTTATTAGCATGGAGGTGCATATATTGCACGAGACGTTTTAAGAATTTTGACGCAAATGGTAAAATAGTGACAAAGCGGTAGTCCAAGAGACAGGAAGGGTCCAGAGAGGGTTTTTTAAGAAGAGGTTTGAAGCACACATGTTTGAAGGCAGCAGAAAAAATCCCAGTGGTCAGGAAGGGATTCAAATGTGAGCAAGAGCAGGGGAAATAATTTTAGCGCAGTGTCTGAGTAAAAAGAAAGGCATGGGATCAAGGGTACACATTGGAAGTGGCGAGGACAGTAGAAGGTTGAAGACTTCATAATGGGTAACAGGGGTAAAATATTCCAGACCTCCAGGTGGTGGGACAGGCAGAAGAAAGTGTGAGTTGTCCTGGGGTGAAGGGATTTGAGTTCCGATATCATCTACTTTAGTTCTAATGTAATTTGCAAAGTCCTAAGAAGCATTAATGGAATGAAGAGTGTCAGAAGAGGAGGGCTGCAAGAGAGTGTTAAATAGCGAAATTAGATGACATGGGTTATTTTTGTTATTGTTTATGAGCGTGCAAAAGTAGGAGTGCATTGCTACTGAAAGAGCTGAATTAAAACATAACAACATAAACTTGTAGTGATAAAAGTCCGCCTGACTGCTGACTTTTTCCACAGCTGCTCAGCTGCACGAGCACAGTAGCATAGGAATTTGGTTTCTGAAATGAGGCTAAGGACCCCATCTACAATGAGGCTGAGTAATGCATTTGTCTCAGGTGGCAACCCTGCAAGAAGAAATCAGGCAGACAGGCAGTGGTGAAAAAAAAAGGCAGAACGTTTTTGGAACCTTTGGGGTGGTGTGCTGGGTGCCTGCCTTTTCCATCTCAGACTATTGCTGTGAGAGTGAGACTTGTGTGTCAAAGTTTTTTAATTCCCCTTAATTACATTCCTTGTTTTTAGAAACTCATCCAGCTTTCTCTTGAAACTATCCAATGAACCTCCCATCACAACTTCCAATGGAAGAAAGTTCCATAGTTTTACCATTCTCACTGTGAAAAACCTTTCCGAACCTGAAGACTAAACCTCTTTTCTTCAAGCCTTGCCCACATGTCCTCTGACATGTTTTCTTATGGTAAACAACGCCCCAGATAGTTTATTGTATGGCCCGTTAATGTATTTATACACAGTAATTATATCTCTACGCAAGCACCTTTTTTCTAGTGTACATAATTGTAACTTATCAAATCTGTCTTCATATTCAAGCTCCCCCAGTCCCTTTATTATTTTAGTTGCCCATCTCTGAATCTTTCCATTTCCAAGATGTCCTTTTTGTACACAGGATCCAAAATTGCACTGCTTATTCCAAATAATGCCTTAATGCTTTGTTAAGAGGGAGAATAACATTTTTCTCCCTTTGAATTTATACTTCTCTTAATACATGACAATACCATGCTGGCGCTAACTGTAACTACAAGATCCTTTACCGACAGGGATTAACTTTACGCAGAGCCATTTATAGTATAAGCAGCGCAAAGATTTTTAAGTCCAAAATGCATCGCCTTACCTTTATCAACATTGAATCTCATCTGACACTTTAGTAGCCCAATGTGATAATTTATCTAGATCCACCTGCAATGATTGCACATTCTCTCAAGTTTTTAATAGTGGTGGCCGGTACGCGGATCCGAACCCATATCCGCGTCAGATTTCTGAGATCTGCGAAACACGGATCTCATGGATTTTTCCGCTTTCCGAATTTTTTCCAAACTGCGTTCGAAAATTTGGGAAATTTTGAAAAAAATTGAAAATTCGAAAATATTCAAGGAATTTTTGAAAATTTGGTAAAAATTATACAGTAACTTACTGAAAATGGCTCTGGGACCTCAGTAATGGTCTCGGGAACAGACAATTCTGTTTTAAGCAGAGGCCTATCGTTCCAATTGGTAAATGGGTTTGACCATTTCAATTTTGAGGTTGATCTGTACAAATTGGAGCGTTCTCCAAAGCTGAAGGAGTATTTCAAGAATCAATCTGACTTTGGACCAGCCTCACAGTTCAGACTCAAAAGTACTTTTTTTCCTACAGGTTTTTACAGAGGAATTGACTATTTTTGTGACCTAATGAGGTCTAATGTTGGTACAATAAAGGCTAATGAAGTTTCTGATAATTTAACTATTAACGAATCTTTAATAAATCTTTAATCTTAAAGCCGGCTGACAAAGGCCGCTCAATTGTCCTAATGGACTATGCCTTTTATAGTGCCAGCATGAGACAAAATATTTCTGATTCAGGTGCATATGTTCCTTTGAGTAAGGACCCTACCATTGTATGGTAAAATGTTGGTTAATACTGCTGTATCTGGAACCTGGACTGATCAAACTACTGGTGGTTTTCTGACTGAGGAGTGCCCCCGGAGACCTGTGTTGTATAATCTTCCCAAAATCCAGGTGAATCCTCCATTTCATCCGATTGTATCGGCCATTGGGTCTATTTTTCAGCTATTGGCCCAGTATGTGGATTTTTATTTAAAGCCTATTGTATCCACTTTGTCTTCGTACGTGAAGGATACTAGTGATTTACTTGGGAAGCTTCATGACACAGGCCCCTGGCAGAGCCATTGGTATATGATAACCGGGGACATCACTTCTTTATATACAAATATTGATCACACTAGGGGTTTACAAGCCATACAGCATAAACTAACATTGAAACATACAGGTAACCCACCTGCTCAGTTCTTAATAGACTGTTTAGATATGATCGTGCATAACAGTTATTTTCACTTTGAGAATGATTTCTTTTTACAGGTGGTCGTAGCTCAGTTTTATGCCAACCTGTTTGTCAGTTTCCTTGAAGAGTGTTGTGTATATCAACATCCACTGTTTGATGCCCATGTAATTAAACTGTGGCGTTACATTGACTACCTGTTCATTATCTGGTCGGGGTCATTGACAGAGGCCAATGACTTTGTAAAATTTTTTAACACAATGGATGATGTCATTGAATTAAAAGTGACAATCTCTAAAGAGATTGTGCATTACCTTGATGTTCAGGTAATGTGCATGACTCTCTTCACAAAACCGACAGACAGGAATACCATACTTCATGGGGAAAGTTTTCACCCAAAACATGTCTTTAAGGGTTTACCCAAGTCCCAGTTCATGAGCAGGCGGTGCCGGGCGGCGCGAGAGTTCAAATACCAGCGTCCTCCTGGACCCGGCGCCCTCTCCTGTATCCAGCAAATTCCGTCCAGCAGAGACTTACCTTGCCGGTTCCTGTGTTACTTACCTTGCCAGTTCCAGCAGAGACTTACCTTGCCTGTTCCTGAGTT
>JAACNH010007665.1:0-14515 GCA_019447015.1 Hymenochirus boettgeri | reverse complement strand
TTGTATTGAGGGGGGAGAGTGTCTTCCCATTGTATTGAGGGGGGAACATGGCTTCTCATTGTATTGAGGGGGGAGAGTGGATTCTCATTGTACTGCTGACATATCTTGTTCCCCCTTATTAATCAACCTTAGTCCCACCTCTTTTAGGCTGACCAAATAACCTTCCCACATCCCTGTCTCACCCCCAAACACCTGTCCCTGGGTCATTCTCCACACCCAAATCTGAGTTAAGACCCAAGTCTCCCGTGACAGTTGTCCTGTTCTTTCCCTAATCCGGACTACGACGGGGACAACGACCACGCTGGCTATTGCCCCATTTTTCTATTGGCCCTGACTACAATACATATAATCACACCACCGGTCTTGTTCCTAAGGGCGCGTCTCACAGATACAGCCGTCTCTCCTTGCCTCGCTAGTCCCTTTCTTCCCGCCCCCCGGGCCCCCTTCCCCCCCTATACCAGTACTACCTCCACCCCCCCTCTCGCCCTCTCTGCCCCTTCCCTCTTTCCCCCCCCCCCTCTGCCCCTTGCTTGCCCTGACGCGGGCCCCGTTCGGCTGGCCCTTTGCTTTCTTTCTGCTGGGCCCCCCTTTGTTGGTCACTTGTCCCCCTCCCCCTCCTTCCTGTCCTTCGGTTCTGGGCTGGCGCCCTCGCGGTTCCCCCTCCCCCCCTCCCCCCCCCCCCCCCCCTTTGTTCCCCCCTTCCCCTGCTTTTCTCGTTTCTCGGTTGCCCCCCGGCTCCCCTGGTTTCTGCCGCGCTCGCTCCTGTCGCGGCCTTTCTCTCCTGGGCTCCTTCCCCCCCCTCTCCGCCCTCCTCCGAGCCCCCGCCCCCCCCCGTGCCCTGCTTTGTTTTGGCCATCCTTCTCTACAAGTCGGAACCTTGTGTTAGGCGCTTAGTCCATCCCCGACCCCCCCGGCGGGGGGTGCGGCCGTTCTCGGGCCTCCACCCCACGGTGTTTGGCAGCTGGTCCCCCCTCCCCGGCTCTCGCATCCCCACCCTTTCTGTGCCTTTCCCCTGCCCCCCTCCTGCCCTACCGCGCCTCCTTCCCCTTCGCCCCGTTTGTTCGCGCAGTTGGGCCCTCCCTCCGGTTTTTTCGCGCTTTTAGTTTTATTCGCTTCACTTGTTTTCTTTTCCTCCCTCCTGCCCCCCCCGGTCTCTTGGTCCCCTGCCCCCTGCGGGGTTTCGCGCCCCTTTCTTCTTCCCTCCTCCACTGTGACACCACTGCCCACACCCCAAAGGCTCGACACTCGGGCCCTTTTCCTTGTACCCGGGCCCGTTCCGGGCTTCCCTCTCCCTCTTTTCCCCCTGCTTGCTTTGTCTTCTCCCACATAGCCATTCCATCACCACACTATTCCCCTTCCCTCGAGAAAAAAAAAAAAAACCAAAACAAAAAGACAACAACAAAACAAATACCCAGAGAACAGGTAATAAAAAAAAAAACGGACCAAAAAAAGAAACCTAACACAAAAAAAAAAAAAGTAGAGAAGAGAATGAAAAAAAATTTAGTGAGCTGCCATTCGTGCTGTAACCGGGCCCTGTCCTTCCCAGAATGCACCCCATCCCTTGGAATGTTTCTAAAGTAATGTCTACTGATTGGCTGTTGGACGGTCAAACATGCTCTGGATCTCTACTGAGCCAACTGATCAACCCAGGCGCTGGGTCAAGGGCAAGGCCATACACGGTCTTATTAGGGGTCCTGCAAACAGCGGAAGTCAGTATTTCGTTTGTTATTTTGTACAAAGACCAAAATGTGTGAATCATCAGGTCACGGTCATTAGGATTGAAAATGACAGGTTTTTTCTTCACAAGTATGAGTATTTGTGCTAAACCCCTTCCCCGCCCTTAAACCATATACACGTATGTGTCCTGTAGAGATAAAAAATGTGATTTGTAAACTTATGTTTACAATGTCCTATGTTCACTTGAAACCAAGGACATCAAAGTTTATGAGATTTTGGACAAACAAGAAGCCAAGAGTAGACACAGCGAGCTTGTGCTCCTGTTAGATGAGAAGGGTTAGGTTTGTGCTGGCCTAATATTGCATTATCTTGACGTCTGATTGTCCAATATGGTCTGTCTACTTGATTTAGCTGCTGATGTTCCGAGACATTGCTGCGACACTATTTCGTTGGCCCTGACCATACTCCTTGCTTTCATCCTTAGTGTAAGTTTCATTTGTGTTTTGGCTGCTTGCTGCAGAACAAGAATATTCAATTCCAAATCCCTTCAGGGGGTAACAAGCTTTTACATCACACAAAACATCTCTGCAGTAAGAAACTCACACATGCCCACAAATGTCTCATTCTGCCTCGCAGCCTGTGTTAACTGGTGAGAGACCCCGGTGGTTAGAAGTCATCGGTACATGCAATAAAATAGAAATATTCTTCACCTCCTATTTTGTGCCTTGTTTGCCTATGTGCATCTCATATAATGAATGATATTATTACTGTGATACCCAAAAACAGTAAAAATTAGCTTTAATTACTCAAATCCAGTGGAGTAACTAGGAAACACTGGCCCCTTTGCAAAACTATGATGTGGCCCCTATCCGTGCTTCATTCACAGTGGTTTTCTGGGGAGGCTATATCTGTCATAGGAAAAACAAAAGAAGATAGGCCACCTGGTTCCTTTCCCCCGTTTGGTGTGAAGGGTCTGCTTCTCTGGTAGGTTGCACCCCTGCCTAAATCTCACAAAATAAAAGTATCACAAAAATAAAGGGGATCAATAGTTATTCCCAACGGACAGGAAAAGAAAAAAACAATCCATCAGGTTCTTAAAGAAAGTAACTCTTAAAGATTGCAGATATTCAGTGCAAGTCCAACTCCCTCTGAAAGGTTACCGCCTCTTCTCCAAGCCCTACAAGCTCTTTACAAGCTTGCACATGCTCTGAAGGGGTGACTTTGGAAGTCTGTCAGTCATCGGCCAGGAGCAGAAAGAAAGTAGTGAGAACATCGAACTGAACATTGTTATTAGTTCAGATAGCGATTGTACCAAGTATTAGGGGTTTAACATTTTAGACTGAAAGAAGGACATGCTCGTAAAACATTCCCGTTTCGTTGTCTTTGAACTTCTGGTCCTCAACAGCATGAGACTCACCCAAACCATATGCCTTATTTAATATTCATGTTAATAGCCAAGCAATGACACCTGTGGCCAAGTTATCCATCAGGTATTGTAAAATTACATTATGGATGCCATTTTGCCCACTGGTTAAGTAACTTTTTCAGTGTAGTGTTGATGTGGCTTTAACCATCATTTTTCGGAACGGGACGAGGTTCTTTAGCAGAGAGGAAAGTCGTCCTATTGTAACACAATCATGGGAAATATAATAGACATTCCAGAACAGTTAGTGGAGAAAGTCATCTGGGTTCCCCAGGGGAATGTTATCAGTTTCCAAAAGGCACAAAGGGCAAACAACTAACCAAAAGGCCTAATGGAAAAAAAAAAAAAAAACTATTTGAATGGATAGGAGAATGTTAAAGTTATATCGACTAAATCTATTTGTATAGTCAATTGATTTGTTTGTTTATGTGTGGTGGTTTAGGCCATTGCTGTTAAACTACATACAGTGCTGCCCTATTACTATTAGCATTCTTTTTTAGTGTCACCTAGGCTTTATGTTGATCGGGTTACATATCTGCCTGCAGAACTGCCTACAGTACTCCTGCAGTACTCCCTGCAGTACCCCCTGCAGTACCCCCTACAGTACTCCCTGCGGTACCCCTGCAGAACCCCTGCAGTACTCCCTGCGCACTCCACTGCAGTACCCGCAGTACCCCCGCGTATCCCTGCAGTACCTGCCGTACTCCCTGCAGTACTCCCTCAGTACCCCCACAGTATCCTCGTACTCCTGCAGAACCCCCTGCAGTACCCCTGCAGTACCCCCTGCAATACCCCCTGCAGTACTCTGCCGTACTCCCTGCAGTACTCCTGAAGTACCCTTGCCATACTCCCTGCAGTACCCCTGCAGTACTCACTGCAGTACCCCTGCAGTACCCCCCTGCAGACTCACTGCAGTACTCCCTGCAGTACCCCTGCAGGTAAAGGTTGTCCTCGCTTTATAATGTAAAATTGTTTTTGTTTTAATGAGTTTAACTGTTTCATTGTCACTGACTAAATTTGGATAAAAAATGTTACGTTGCCCTGTTTAGAAGGTCTGTGTATTATTTTACAAGACAGTAAGGCGCACATATAGAGTTATTTTTTTAAACAAGAAAAGCTGCCATGTGGCTTTCCTGAACACATTGTAAGGTGGAAGGTTTACTATAAAGTAGTAACAATTGTACTACTTGCACTACCTTTGTATAACATGTATGTTTCTCATGTGTTTTAGTGCAACTGTAAAGTGCCATGGAACATGTGGCGATTTCACTAATAATAATAAACAAAGGGCATGTTCATCTCCAATAAAAAACTACCCACCATTTCCCTAATGTACATCTCCCAGACAGTCCACTTCTTTATCAAAAGCCTCTCATTTAGCCTGAACTAGCCCACGAAAGTCCCGCTCCTCGCCCCCCCCCTACTATCAATCAATTGAGCGGGTTTCTCCAAGCACACTGCAAGGTAGGCTGGTACAGGGTAACGAAAGGAGTTGGAGTTATGAATAGCCACAGTCTATTCAGTTAGATCAACTGACTTGAAGTTGATCAATTTAATACAACAGAATACCATGACTTGGTTGAATGAGAACCTCAAAAACAATAGCCACAGTCATTATCACACTGGGGTACGGAGATTCCATAGCCTTGAAATGAAACCCCATTTTTCAGTTTAGGTAATTACCCACATGTGTGTGAGCTATTGTAGGAGACATTCGGCCTCACACAAAATCCTATTTATATATATACAACCCCAGAAATGTATCACTTTTCTAACCAATTTCAACCTGAGATACACAAGTCAAACATTCAATAACCTCTAACTTTTAAAAACCTCCTCCTCCAGAATCCTCTAGTTAAGGCTCAGCGAGTTTAAACTGTTTAATTGAGTTACTAAGGGGGCATACTTTATCAGACATTTTTGAGGCGAATTAGTGTGAAACCCTACCTGATGTTTTCCCATATTTTAGCGGGGTCGCGCCATTCCAAACCTTTTTTTTTAGCCAGAACTTCATTTAATCTCATATTGCCATTAGAATGAATACAAGCTACTAGGGGATCTCATACAGCCCAATCCCGGGAATTTATTGGATGACATCCAACAGAAGGATCAGGGGTGCCCCATCCATGAGGACATGTTGAAAAAATTGCTCAAGGAAAAAATGCTCAGGACACCAAGAGCGATGGTGCATCTAGTTTCAGGTGCTGTTCCCTTAAGTGCTCTGAGAAGGATCATAATTTTGACCCTGTTGCAGTTGAATGTTTTATAGGTATAGTTATGCATTACAATGTCCTCCATGCACAGTGGCGGACTTGTTCTGATATATTTAAAGGAGAACTAAAGTTTAATTAGAAATGATCCTTCTGTAATTGCTAACTTATTGGTAACTGTATCTCCCAACTTTATAATCAGCAGCATCTGGTCATAGACTGGATACAACACTGCACATACTGAGTGAGTTCTTAGCCCCTCCTGCCAGAACTGTCAAATGACTACTTGGTGACCTACCTGTGACCTCGTAGTTAAGATGAGAAGTAAGAAAACCAATTGTACTCACCAGGAAGGAGTATGCGTCAGTAATGAGCAAATGACGGAAATCTGCCCCGTGTTCTCGCAATTCTGGTTATTTCAGAAGTAACAATTACAGATATAGGCAAGTTATGATTTAAAAAACCACGCAGGCTAATTTCTATTCAAACTTTAGTTTTCCTTTTAAAAATGGTTAAATGTATTATGCAAAGCTACATAGTATTATATATATAGCATATCAGAAGAACGGGGCACTCCACAGGTCTTAGCAAAGATAAAACTTAACTTTTTCAAACGGTCTATGCATTTCGGTGCTAAAGAGCGTCGTCAGGACATCTGAAAATACCCCATTTCCGGTATTTAACAAAAACAGTTGGGCAGTGGACACTCCCCGCCAACGCCCCCATCCCTCCCACGGTCCGTACAGAGCTAAAAGATACAATAGGGAAACATTAAACAAATCAACCCCATTTAAAACTGTTAAAAACGATATTGTAAGTTACTAAAACATGCTAAACAGTGACATATGTAGAAACCGGACTTTTAGATAAAGTACTATAAAATGTATCCCAAAGAGTAAATGGTCATATCAGAAAAAGGCCTAAGTAGATAACTATGCACATAAGAAATAATATATTGGTATTTTAGGAAACAAGATAATATTGGTATTTATAGGAAACAGATAAAATTACTTGCTCATGAGCCCCCGGGGGATAGGGTATCTAAACGGCGGATCACCGGACTTCACACTGTAGGAGAAGTCTATTACGGTTTAAGTCCTCTGTATGTTGGACAGTTTCAATGGCATCCACCAGCATATTGCTAAGTTGGTGACACGCACTTTTAAAATGTCTGGCGACAGATTGTTATTTTTTTACCCTCGTCAGTCTCCACTAAGAGCAGCTCTAATAGCGCGACCGATGGTTGGCCATCCGTTCGCGGATCGATGTCGCCGTTTTGCCGACATAATAGAGTCCGCCGGACATGTTATAATAAATGACATGAGTACTAAGCAGGTAATCCGTTCCCTGATTTTAAATTATGGCCGTTATGGGGATGGGGAAAATCCACTCCGGTAATAACCGAACGGCAAGTTTGGCACCCAGACACCGGTAACATCCCGGTTTAGAAGATGGTAGCCATGTGTTAAGATCCTTAGTAGACTTACTGCGTAAGTTGTGCGTACTAATAGGTTCTTTAGGTTTACCTCTTCTATTATATATATATATATAATAGTAAAAAAGTTTGGATCTCCTGTAATAATGTGCAGTTTCACAGGGAATGCTGGGAATTGTTGTCTGTAAACGTTGTTTCATTCCAGTCGGCCGGGTAGGAGTGATATTATTTTTAGAAAGCCTGCGTGACAGTAAATGTATTTATGAAGCCTTTCATTTGCTGCACTGCTTGCCCTTTAATGTTTGCTAGGAGCGCAAGCCTGGGGTTTCCTGGGAATGTAAATCATCTCTGGTCCACACAGAAGAGATGGAAAGGACAGGCTGGTAGATTGTTGACTATTAGTCCAATGTATTGTACAGAATGGTAAAGAGGTCAAATAAATAAAAAATAAATGGAGATGTATTCAGCAGATTCAGGGAATGAGAAATAGGAATAGAATGTATCAATGGCAGGAAGGAAAACAGTGGATGTTACAGGTAAGGCTGTATGGTAGCTCCCGAACCTGGTTTTGGATCATAAACTACCATGGTTCTGGAACAGAATTTCAGTATTGAACGCAAAATTCTGACATTGAAAACATCAGGGAGATCGATACCCAGAGGGTTTGTTCATTTCTGGTTGTCTACATGTACAGTATGTAGGTTTAGAAACCATGACAAGCAATATTCCCTTTTGCATAAACTTTGTCATGTGTAACCCCGCCCCTTGACCTGTTAACAAAACGCACCCACAAATGGCCATCTTAGATCTCTCACCCGTGGCCAGAGCAAGTCCACCCCAGCCTGTGGAACTGAGCCATGAGTTATGCTGTAAAATAGGAAAACTAATGGGCCATAGTTGTGGTAGAGATCAATGTAAAGTGTAAATAAGGTTCAATGTATTGTGCATATCAATGTGTGTTTTATACAGTAGCTAACACAGTAAATGTGTCACTTTGCATGTCTCTCTCTTTAACCTGTTTAATCTATGTTCCCCGAATGGGGAAGTGGGAATACAATCTCACCTCCCTGTGAATAATAGATACAGATTACTTACTGTACTTTATAGCATGGTTTAGTTTGTCCCCAGCAGTCCTCTAAGAGTTAAAGGATATGTACACTGGGAAATTAGTTGTTTACTGGAAACTGGAATTCTTCCCAACTATCCCTGTACCATTTTTTTGATCTGTCCTATTTCTTTAGATATCCAATCTGAAACATCTTACATTTCATCTATCAATCAAGTGCCTTATTATAATAAACTCTTCTGTTATGTATAGTTTTGCTGTACATGGTTACAGTTGGTGTGTGAACTGTATGGTGGGAAATTCTCTCACCCAATGCTGCATCATAGGATTACTGAGCATGCTTGCCCTCACAGAGACTCAGATAGTCTGGCAGGGGGCTGGGGATGAGCTTAAGCAAAACAAGAACTGGGAGCAGAAAGGGAGGGCAATGTTGGTAATGTTTCTGACGCCTACCGACAGAACGGAACTACGTGCCTCTTTCTAGCCCTACGGCTTAACAGCTATGGGCATAAGAGAGAGGCAGATGGATCCCGAACCATTTGGACGTTGGGCGCTTAGTGTGAGATCACTATAGGCACGCTCCCCGAGCTTTCGATAAAATAAAAAAAGTACATGGATTAAAGTCATGCAGCAACACAAACACATCAGAGTAAGTGTCTACATGTATTCCTTCAAAGTTTTGGTAAATCTTGTTGCCATCTCTTCTCTTCTCTTCCCTTAAATGAATGCATGTAAAATCAACACGTGACCATATTTCCATTAGGAGCATGATTCAGTGTAGACATACAGTACAGTATGCAGTTAATAAACCGGTACTTAGCCTGTAGCTTAAAGATATTAAGTGTTGGGATGTAAAGTTGGCAACACTGTCCCATCTCCATTGGACAATGTTTTGTCCCAGAGAAAATATTGTTCCTCTAAACCACCCAGTACACCACCTGCCCTAAAATCCTTTGTAGATTTTCTAAAGGGGGGAAACATTTGAGCTATTTGATGCACATTATGGGGGTATAGAAAGTGTTTATTGCTTCACTTGTGTGTTGATATAAATGATGATCCCATGGATCCCATTATCACACATTATATTATTTGTCTTTCAATTTCTTTCTTTCTTCTGCCTCTAAATGCAGCAGCTGAAATCGTTCTCTTCTAATTACCCATCTCCTACTGTCAATTATTCATCTCCTCTCTCCTTCCTACACAGCAGCCATTATATTGCTGGCTTGTCTTGTTTACAGGCTACAGCTCAAGGATTCGGTTCTAACAGATATATTCAGCTGCTTTCTACCTTCCTTTCCAATAACCTCAACCATAATAAAAGGAAAATTTAATAGTTTCATGTAAAGTGAGTTACCCTTTAATTTCATTGTGAAATACATTGTACTGGAGTATTTTATATGCCAACAGGGTTATCAGGCGTTCCCACTGGGCACCATTTTGTCAATGCAAAAGGGTGTATTTATCACCGACATCACGACCCACATAACATTGTGGCAGAAGAGGAGTTGTCTAGGTTGTCTGCAATGATGATGTTTTGTTGCTTTTCTTATTGCATCAGGTTAAGGGTTTCTGGTGATAGATGCGGCTTGCCGGAAAAAACTTTGGACACTGGAACCGCTAGGCTCTTTGTGCTGAGTGGTTCTACCAGAATGCAAAGAAAGCAATGGAAACTGATGGCCAACCCACATGCTTCAAGTAAAGGGTCCCAAAGAAATGTGACCAGACTGATAACTGTCCACCAGTCAAAAGGGGGGCAGGCAGTGTAAACCGACTTATCAAAATGTAGTTAATATATTATTTGGTTGTTCTTATAATGGCTATATAAGAAGGAGGGTATGTTTAAATTTAATTTTGATCGCCTGAGGAAGCCTTCACTGGCGAAACGCATAGTGATAGTATTATCATTTATATAAGTTTTGAATAGAGACATACACCATATGTATTTATGCTGCTGATCCATTAAGCTGAAGAAATTGAGATGGTGATGATAAGCACTCTGTGCTATCATATATTGCACCTATGCACTCTGTGCTGTCTACATTGCACCTATGCACTCTGTGCTATCATTTATTGCAACTATGCACTTTGTGCATCATATATTGACACTACACACTCGTGCTATCATATTGCACCTATGCACTCTGTGTTATCATATATTGCATCTATGCACTTTGTGCTATCATATATGCAACACACATCCGTGCTATCATATATTGCACCTATGCACTCTGTGTTATCATATGTTGCATTAAGCACTCTGTGCTATCATATATTGCACCTATGCACTCTGTGCTATTATATATTGCACCGATGCACTCTGCGCTACATATATTGCCCCTATGCACTTGTGCTATCAATATTACACCTTTATCATTTTCCTTTGCTAAGGAATTTTATCTTACAAAAGAACAAGCCATACAGTTGTAAGTGAGCTGCTACACTAAATAAAATCACCAATGAAACCTCAGACTCTACCAATAGGTTCCTTTACAGTAGCTACCAGAACTGGCTATGAAATGATGCATAAATAATGCTGGTCTTGGTCTCATTCAATAATTTGGGTTATTGGGTGCTAGGAAAAAAGTTCCTACATTGTTCTTGCTTATCTAACGTATAAGTATTGTAACTTATCTCACCTGCTCCAGCAATGCAGTTATCACTTTGTGGCTATACTGCATCATGGGAACATGGACAGGTAAGGAGTGGGGGCTTGAGGGGGTATTACACCCCAATAGAATACTATACTTTTTACATTCGCACTACAAGGTGTAACCACAATAGCGTCCTGCAACTAGGGAAGTCTCGAGTATTAAAGTTTCGAATCTCGAAACTTTAACTCTACGCAGCAACCACAAGTCTATTTACAGAGGCTGTGCGGCGTTCGCACCTATGGACGGAGGAGATTAGGAAGTGTGGCTCTGGGTGAATCTCTCTGATGTGGTTTCTCTTTAGATGTTCAGTAAAGCTGCATTCAGGGGCAACTACTTTTTAAAGATACTGGTGTATTAAAGAGATAGTACCTTCCTTATTTCTAAACCTAAAACTACACTCTTATTTTGATATAATTGACATTACAGTCATAGACGGTGACAGCAACTTTTATTAAAAATGGCCTTGAGGTGGATACTAATTGAGGAGTCCGAATTCTGGGTTTGTGGTGGATGGGGTTTAGTTACAGTTTTTGTAGAGATTATAGCCTAGGGCAAGTATTTTACGTGGAGAGAAAAAATGTCTCAAGGACGACATTTGGAAACGGGTGATAAATGGATTATCCTTATCTGGGCCAGTTTCCCAGTTGTGCGCCTTGGGGATCTGTCCTGGACCAAATCTTTGCAATTTATTTATAAATGACTTTGAAGGGTGGCATTGATAAGATCCGTGCACAATGTTCCATTTATAAATATTTGGATGTATTCTTTGAATGGTCACATAATTGCATTGGCAAAACAAAGGTAAACAAATAACCAACTTTTGCAAACCTTTTTAAACAAATGTTTTTATCTGAGCTTGCCATTCACAGATGAATGTCATCGTTTTAAAAGCAAAGATTGCAGTTACCATCGTCCCTTTTGAGGGTCCCGGGAATGGTTATGGTGGGAACAGATGGGGCTGGACCTTCAAGGTCTCCAGCAATGATATGTTGTTAGCCCATTTATATTCCCAGTTTGTTCTTGTTTGTTGAACAGATCTATATTTAATCCTTCAGTGTTATACATAATTAAATTCTGATTGGTAGACCCTGCACTCCTGTAAATAAAATGCTCGGGGCTCTTGTATTTTTCCTTGCCATCAGAATGGGTTAACCATAGTTTGTATCCTCTAGTCATTTATTAAAGATGTACATATCTATCCTCTATACCCTTGATGTAGATGAAAGCTGGACACCATAACTCAAGATGTGGACCCTTCTCTATTGCCAACGCTGTTCGTCCTACTCTATGGAGTTGCATAATGTATTTCCTATAATTAATTCATTTTCAACCCAGCAGATGTTTAGCTCCCCAAACATATCAAACACAGAGCACTTTAGTGAATCAACCAGGGTAATTTGGATCTCCCACACTGCTACTGATGCCTGGGGTGGAGAAATGTTAATGTGGTTCACTAGCCAAGGAGAGAGAAAGTCAAGTCAATGTTAAGTAGATGAAAAGCCTAAAATGTTGTGTTACAATGAATTACATGTCTCTGATAGCTCAGATTTATAGGTGTGTATATCACTGCATCACTATATGGAAATATTTACACAAAAAACCTTAATACTTACTATATTCCTGATATTACTCTTGTTCTTTTAAAGTCTGCATTATAGGCAGGTTGTGCTGTTCTGCTTTACATTTTTCCATAATATTCTTCTCTCCAAGCCCTCCAGGCTTACTACGCCACAGCATGTATCCAAAAAGCTGAAATACATAGCAAATTAATAATGTGAAAATTTCCCTTTTCACTTCTCCATCCAATGAGAATCCTGTCTCCCACAATAAGAAGCCATGCTCCACATGAGCCAATAAGAAACCACACCCCCCCAACACAATGAGAAGCCACTCTCCCCCGGTTAAAATGAGAAGACACCTTCATATAATGGAAAATACTCTCCCAGTACAATGAGAATTCACTTTCCCCCTCAAAAACATGAAAGCCACTCTCCCCCATACAATGAGAAGCACTCTCCCCCAGTACATGAGAATCCACTCTCCTCCTCATACAATGGGAAACTATTCTCACCAAGTACAATGAGAATCCACTCTGCCCCTCAATACAATGAGAAGCCCACTCCCCCCGTACAATGGGAACCACCCTCAATACAATGAGAAGCCACTTTTCCCCAGTACAATGTGAAGCCACCACCCCTCAATACAATGGGAAGCCACTTTCCCCAGAAAATGAGAAGCCACCCTCCCTCTCAATACAATGAGAAGCCACTCTCCCCAGTACAATGGGAAGCCACCCCTCCCCTAATACAATGGGAAGCCACTCTCCCCCAGTACAATGGGAAGCCCTTTCTCCCAGTACAATGAGAAGCCACCCTCCCCCTCAATACAATGAGAAGCCACTCTCCCCAGTACAATGAGAAGCCACCCTCCTCTCAATACAATGAGAAGCCATTCTCCCCAGTACCATAAGAAGCCACTCTCATCATCAATACAACGAGAAGTCCTCTCCCCCAGTACAATGGGAAGCCACCCTCCTTCAATACAATGGGAAGCACAATTCCCCAGTACAAAATGAAGCCACTCTCCCCTCTCTAAACAATGAGATGCCACCCTCCCCCTCAATACAATGGGAAGTCACTATCCCCCAGTACAATGAGAATCCACTCTCCATCCTCAATACAAAGAAGCCATGCTCCACATGAGCCAATAAGAAACCACACCTCCCCCAGCACAATGAGAAGCCAGGTAAAATGAGAAGACACCTTCACCCTCAATACAATGGGAAACTACTCTCCCCCAGTACAATGAGAATTCACTTTCCCCCTCCAAAACAATGAGAAGCCACTCTCCCCCATACAATGAGAAGCCACCCTCCCCTCAATACAATGAGAAGCCACTCTCCCCAGTACAATGAGAATCCACTCTCCTCCTCAATACAATGGGAAACTATTCTCACCAAGTACAATGAGAATCCACTTTGCCCCCTCAATACAATGAGAAGCCACTCCCCCCCAGTAAAATGGGAAGCCACCTCTAATACAATGAGAAGCCACTCTTCCCCCAGTACAATGTGAAGCCACACCCCCCTCAATACAATGGGAAGCCACTTTCCCCAGAAAAATGGAGAGAGCACCCTCCCTCTCAATAAAATGAGAAGCCACTCTCCCCCAGTACAAGGGAAGCCACCCTCCCCTCAATACAATGAGAAGCACTCTCCCCCAGCCAAGGGAAGACCCTCCCCCTCAATACATGGGAAGCCACTTTCCCCCAGTACAATGAGAAGCCACCCTCCCCCTAATACAATGAGAAGCCCTTCCCCCAGTACAATGAGAAGCCCCCTCCCTCTCAATACAATGAGAAGCCATTCTCCCCAGTACAATAAGAAGCCACTCTCATCATCAATACACCGAGAAGTCCCTCTCCCCCAGTACAATGGAAGCCACCCTCCCTTCAATACAATGGGAAGCCACAATTCCCCAGTACAATGAAATGCCACTCTCCCCTCTCTAAACAAGAGATGCCACCCTCCCCCTCAAACAATAGGAAGTCACTATCCCCAGTACAATGGAATCCACTCTCCATCCTCAATACAATGAGAAGCCACTCTCCACCCTCAATACAATGAGAATCGACTCTCCGCCCTCAATACAATGGGAAGCCACTCTCCCAGTACAATGAGAATCCACTCTCCCCCCTCAATACAATAGAGAAGCCATGTTCCCCCCTCAATACAATGGGAAGACACTCTCCCCCCTCAATACAAAGAGAAGCCCCTCAAACATTGAGAATCCACTCTCCACCCTCAATACAACGAGAATCCACTCTCCCCCCTCAATACAATGAGAAGCCACTATTCCCCCAGTACAATGAAATGCCACTCTCCCCTCTCAATACAATGAGATGCCACCCTCCCCTCAATACAATGGGAAGTCACTATCCCCCAGTACAATGAGAATCACTCTCCCCCCTCAATACAATGAGAAGCCACTCTCCACCCTCAATACAATGAGAATCGACTCTCCGCCCTCAATACAATGGGAAGCACCTCCCCCG
>JAACNH010007664.1:0-14516 GCA_019447015.1 Hymenochirus boettgeri | reverse complement strand
CACCATGTTATCAGTGCCATGTGTCAAGCATATTACCAGTGTCTGTGCCACCATATTATCAGTGCCGTGTGGCAGCCCTCCAGTTCAATACCCAGTGTTAGTCAGCCTTCCAATTCACTCATTACACCCACTTTGCCACATGCCCACCTAGAGGCGCCATTCAAAAGTTGTTTCTGGTGCCAAAAACCCTAAGGACACCCCTGCCAAGTACAATACAAATGTTTGTTGTTGTGCAACTAGAGCAGGATACCAATTCAGTAATACAAACAAGTTTAAAGGGCATCTATACCGAAAAATAGGTTATTTTAAATTGACCATAACTAGAAACTATAATTCTTTCCAACCACCACTGTATCATTTTTTTGTTAATCTGTCCCCTATTTCTTTAGATATCCAATCTAAAACTTCTTATATTTCAGATGTCAATCAAGTTCTTGGCTCTCAAAAACTATTCTTCTGTGAGTAGTTTTACTGTAGCTGGAATGGTGACAGAGGTTTGACAGTTGGAATGCTGTATGCTGTGTGCAGGCTTGACAGTTGGTTTGTGGAAAAAGAGTCAGGTCGGATGGAAGTGGGAGTGGTTAAAAGAGGGAGGGGGGATACTGCTCCTAAACAAAATGTGTTCTGGATTGAAGGCATGCAGCAACACATGCAAATCAAGTAGCACTTACACGCACATGTATGTGCTACTTACATGTATTCAATTATAGATTAGGATGAGGCCAAGTTATTTTTTCAGTATAGTGTCCCTTTAAATAGCTACATTGTTTATATAAGCAATTTGTAAGTGCTTTTATACTAAATGCAGCCAAAGGCACCTGACCTACATAAGTTCGTAATGTTGGCTATATACTGGCCCATTATTTAACTTTGAAGGACAACTCCACCCTCATAAGAACATCTTTTAGAAAGAACGGCCTCTTTAAAATATGCTGATATATCATACTTTGTCCTATGAATTCATTACTGTGTGCCTGCTATGCTTCTGGATGCCTCATGGAAACTGAGCAATTTAGAAACCTGTACTGAGCAGGTACTGAGCCTGGGCATGCTCAGAAGAGGCAGCTAGGGGATTAACATTCAGTCATTGGCTGTGATGTCAACTGTCAAATCCATAACTGACAGTTGGTAACAGGAAGAACCAGGAAGCAGAAACAGGGAAAACAGGACATTGTGCAGGATATCAGGTTAGACTTATATATTTCACATTTCAAATTATTACCGTTTAGGGTTTTGGGGGGTGATTTAACTGTATGTAAGTTTTCATTTTAGGGCTGGACTTGCCCTTTAAACATAAAGTTCGTTAGAATATTGGACAGGTCTAGAATTATTCCCCTTGGCTTTATACTAAAAAAAAAGCCATGGTCAGCAAAAAACTTTAAAAACATAAAAGGGATCTCATCATTATGGTGTCAATCAAGACAGGAATAATGTATCTACAGGAATATACCTTCCATGGATTTTAACGAAGAGTCATCAATAAGTGGCAAAAATTGCAGAGTCCATATATACCAAACTAATAGACAATTATCCAAAACAACAATAAAAGTGCTTCAAAAAAGAGGATGTGAACACTAATGCAACCAGAATTTGGTAGGGTTTCTTTTTTTACTGAACTGTTTCCGATTTGCTTTTGACTTCTTGCCTTTGTTCCTTTTTCTATTATTATTATTTTTATTACTGGTTATAGATGGAGGGCTGCGTGTAACAGTGGTTATTAGCCCCAGTGTAAAACTTCTCCTGGCTCCCTCCTTCACAATGCCAATCAGTCTACATTGTGTGGTAACTGGAATGGGTTATTTCTCTTACTCACAGTCAAGCTAGAATGCAGCATCAGTAGCCTTGCCTCTCAAGCCCCCACCCCTGGAATCACTAATCAGAGGAAAAAGAAATCTGTGTAGCTGAAGGGGAAGGAGGGGGCGGAGTTAGTAGCGTGCGATTACTAAATATTTTTTACATTTACTGTGCCCCAGCTCTCTGCCCAAAAAATGTCCGTTTCAGAGAACACACAACATCCCATAAGACTGGAAGAAAAGAAGTTAAGTCTTAAAGTTCAGAAAGGGCTTTTCACTGGACACATTTTTATTCAACCTCAGATAGTATACTATTAAAACGGTAAAACTATGGAACTCTCTTCCATTGGATGTGGTGATGGCAGGTTCATTAGATAGTTTCAAAAAAAAAAAAAAAAAAGCTGGATGAGCTTCTAAAAGCAAATAATATTGCATGTTACTGGTATTGATACATTAAGTTGGAGTTGATCCAGACTCTAGGACAGAGGGGGGAGGTCTCTGCCTTTTGGGACCCTGAGGGGGGGGTGTCTCTGGGCTTCTAGCACACGTTAATGTAACAGGCTTAATGTCTAGTATATACATACATAAAATAAGTGTGGTGTGCCTCAACATATTTTATGAAAGAGATCCCTTCCCCTAAGAGCTTACAATCTAAGTGGGAGGGGCAACACAGATAAAAGTAGGGTTAGGGACACAAAGTGCTCAGACAGCTAACAATCATTAATAGTGCTGTTTTTCAGAAATGTAGGATAACAGATTTGATTTAAAAGAGCTGGCGAAGTGAGAGTTCCAAAGGTATGGAGCAGCAAGTGAGAATGGTTTAAGATGGGAGGAAGCAGTGTTCGTAGGGGGTTTGTAGAGAAGATTACCATGCTAGGAGTGCAGGGCAAGTCCTGGAGCATAAGGGACCAAGAGAAAAATAAGAAAGGAAGCGCAATAAAGAAATTTAAAGATTAAAAGAAGGGTATTGAATATGATTTGATGGGAAGCCACCCAGTAGGTTGGTCTTTATTTAATCTTAAATGCTATTCTATACTGTACATTGCAATGGTACGGAGGACACACCATTTTTAAAGCTGTAGACAACGTTAAGACAAAAAAAATAATATATAAACCTTATGTATCATAAGAAATAATGTGTTTTTTTTTTATTATACCACAAGTATACTGTATGTCACCTGCCCTGTATAAAAACGCTCAGCCTGCGGCCTAGTGCTTTTATATGACCAGGGAACTCTTTTTGATGTCATATAGCAACCTTTCAGGATGTTAGGTTTTTATTATGATTCTTTATATTCATTTAGCATTATGGAATCCATTTTGTTTTCTCTTTTCTCATGTATTACCATGAGTTTTGTTTCTCAAGGTTCTGTTACATTTCAGCGTAAATATATTTTCCTAACATGTCCAAGGTCTTTTGCCTCCCTTTTTTGTTCCCAGCTTACATTACCATGGATGTTTTATTGTCTTGTTTGTAGACACCCAGTCTACCCACGTCTTCTTATTTTTCAATGACAGCTATGGGGGGTGGGGGGTTTGGGAGGCAGTGATTCCTAGTTACGCCACTTTGTGCATCAACAATACCATTGCAATATACATATTCCTTAGGTTGAGGTCACACTGCAATGCACAGGAATTGAGCACAAAACCATATGCGGTATTGCATGCGATTGTGTGCGCGATGCTTGTGCGTTTTGCGCATGCGATTTTGTGGTTTTCCATTATGGAAACGCATGTGTTAACGCACCAAAAATGGTAAACGCATGCGTTACCAAATGCAAAACGCGTGCGCAAATGCGCTAGTGTGGCCTAGTCCTTAGTGGACACCAATTATCTACAGGAAGCAGCCAGTAAATACCAGAATCTGAACATATGATGTGCCAGTTTATTACATTTGGAGTTTAATTAAAGAGCACCCCCTAAACTATAATAGTTAAAAAGCTAACAGACGTAGGGCTAATCTGTTATACATCAAAATGTTCTTCCCCCCATACCTCTGCCTCGTGTACTTCCCCCCCAATCGTTAAAGTATATGAAACTTTATTAGCCATAATAACACTTTATAGCTGTATATGACATTTTAAAATCCATGTTTTCCAGAGATTAGTCAGATTATATTGCTACAAAATATTTGCAAAATAAACAATCAGAAATCAGAAAGGATTTAAAGTTGATTTTTTTATTTCAACATTTGACATCTTAATTTCACTCTATTTTGGTCCAAGCATATCTTCAGGCTTTACCCACAGGTCAAATTGCTCGGCTGTAAGAAATCCAAGTTTAATAGCAGTTTCCTTAAGTGTGGCACCCTCTTTGTGGGCAGTTTTAGCAATTTTAGCAGCTTTATCATAGCCTAAAAAAATATGTTGTGATAAATTACAAAATGGAAACCAGATCAAAGAAGGGAACAAGTAAAAATACAGTTACAATAGAAATTCATGCTTTCCTCTCTAGGGTAATCTTCCTGTTGTTGGTCTAAGGTTCTGACTTAATAATAAGTAAATTGTATAAATCTAAGTTGGAGATATAAAACTGAGCACAGGGCCCTCCTTACCATCCTCATTTACACAATGCAGTAATCACTTTACAGCAATGAGGAAAGTAAGGAATGCTCCCCTATTCCATCATAGCAGCCCTAGTGGATAGACATTGCATTTTGTGCTAAATAGCAGCACAACAATGAATTAAAGCTTTATTGAATTGGGAACACCACACTGTTTCACACATTTTTGGGAAACAGCATACGACATTGCCTACCCCACCAACAAAGCCCATTTCTAAAGGAGAAAAATCTGCTTAAAGGCAATAAATTAAAGGGCAAGTTCACCCCTCAAATAAAATATTGTATATAGGTAAATCACCCTCAAATCTCAAAACTGCAATAGTTGGAAATGTGAGAGGTGTAAGACTAACCTCAAATGCTGCCCAATGTTGATACCTCTTTTTCTGCTTTCTTATTCTTGCAGTTTGCAGTTGTCAGTCATGGATGTAACAGACGAAATCACAGCCAGTGACAGAATGCTAATCCCCTAACTGCCTCCTCTGTGCAAACTTGTCAGTTTTTTTTCTTTAACTATTGTAATAATGAGTTTTGGGGGTAATTTTTAATTTGAGAGGTGAACATGGCCCAAATATAATTTGCTGGCCAATTGCGTAAAGCGAATGATACATACCAGTGTAAAAAGATATAAAGTGTAAAATATATAAATATGTAGCAAGTTAAAATAATTCAATTCATTCTTGAAGATACTAAATAATGCTTTAGTCACAACAGATTACAAATAAACACATATATGATACATCACAGCCTAAAAGGGAAATCTTACCCTAAAAGGGAGACCTAAAATCAACAAATCCCTAAAGCTGTGCACCTATATAGCAGTATTTCTATTACTTATTTACAGATAACAGTTCATAAGGTACTCATCATTAAGTCCATGAGGTTTCAAGAATTTTGGAATCCTCGTGGACTTAATAATGAAACTTTTTCAGGTGTATAGAGATCTTGTACACTAATTTATCTTTTAATATCAATTTTTAAATATAGTATGCACTTTTATATTTATTAGCATAATTATATGTATTGAGCAATGGATAGATTCTAATTATACTGCGTTTTACACTATTTTTTGCAATTTACTTTTTTGGATGGAAATGGTTAAATTAATTAGATTAGACTCCTCCCACCATTGTTCTATAGCTGCTGCTTCACTTGTTTATTGTTATCCCAAAGGAAGGGTGGATACGTCCCCCTGAAACATTGGATTGCTTTGTGTCTGAATAAATTATAGTGGTTCCCCCCTTTTATCACTTGTTCCTCCGAGTAGCATTCAAATTAATCCTCTTGTTTTTGCAGGGACGCTTGGCCCTTTGTAATGGGGTTTGAATGGAGTAGCACCAGAGAAAACTAGCAGGCGTGCCTGTCTATTAATAATTTACACATCTTCCCATAGGCCAAGCACTGGACACTAGCAGGGGGCAGGGTGAAACCAACAAACATAAGTTCAGCTAATTATTACAAGCAGACAAGAGGGGAGAACCAACAGGGTTCTTCAAATGGTAGGGGGAGGGTATAATTACCACATTTAAATTAAGAGCTACAGTAAAAAAAAGAAAAAAAAACAGACTAAGGTCTAGGCCACACTGCCGCGTTTTAATGTGTGATCCAATTGGGCATTAGAAAGCACACACTTGGCCCATTGGTTGGCCCATTGCTTTGTTTTTTTTTTTTTTTTTTTTGCACAATCGCAGCGCATGCACTTCTGGGCTGCCAGGATGCACAGTAGTGTGGCCTCAGCTGCACCACTGTGTTTTAATGCGGGATCCAATCGCATGTTCATAAAACGCACACAAGTGTTGGCCAATTGGTCTGGCCATACTTATGTATTGCTGTCCGTTGCGATCGTCATTTTTTGTGTAAACCCAATGTGCTCCGACTGGGTGCACGTTTCTGGTGCGCTAGGGCGTGTAGACATGTGGCCTCAGCCTGCACCATTTTCTCTCAGTCTAGTTGAGCTAGGTTCAGGCGAACGCTTTTGCTGAGGCCCCCATACAATGCACCAAATCACGCACACAACAGTGTTCTCCCCAGAAAGTATCTGGGTGGGACAGAGACGGGGAAATTTAGTGGTGGGGAATATTAAATGTGCTCTATTTTTACTAGTTAATTATTTTCCAATATTTTTAAGGTTTGACATGCCCTTTAAACTCATGCAGTATAACTACTAAACAATACAGGCTTCCTCATATTCTAATGAGAATCCAGACAGCCTTGCATCATGCTCATTATATAGGTTAGGAATGTCTAACTTTAATCCCACTAGATGTTTAAAAAATAAAACTCCCAGCATTCCTTGGTTGCAGAATGCAGGGAGTTGTAGTTTTAAAACATTTGAAGATAACCCAGATGTAACATGGCAGCACAAGCACATGTGACCCACATATAGTGGTGCCACCTTTTTGCAGCCTAAGGGATCTTGCAAAAACTAGTAAACCTACATCTAAAATTCTTTACTTAATCACAACCATAGTCTCTCAAGAAACTAAAAGTCCCTAGGGAGAACACTGCGCAATTTTTGTGAGTTGTTCTGCATTTGTGCATGCAATTTCCTTTCCAACCTAAATCACATGCGCACTAATGCAAAAAAAAAGTGTTAATGTGGCCTAGCCCTAAGTGATCATTTTTGCAGCATTTTACTAACATTTCCAGAAAAGTGTAGCATTTTCCTACCATTAACTAAAATTGTATCCCAGTTGCACAGCTCACTGTAACAAGGCTGTTGTGTAACAACACCCTCCTAAGGATGGTGCTCCTGATGTAAATACCACAATCAGAGTACTCCTGCGTGGAAACTCTGGATCCGGTGGGTAAAGTCCCGGGGAGACCAGCCGTGATGCGATCTATAGTGTGGTGTGAGGTGGTGTGATGAGGAGACCAGTGGTACATTGGAGGCGTTCTAGTACTGCCAGATACCAGTATAAACCTGGGGGTAGCACTTCTATTGCAGAAAACCAGTTTTGTACTGGTTTGCTGACTCTGTAGTGGGACTTGGGACTCATTGCTTGGGGACTTTTACTCCTTATTTCCATACGGGGGGTGCCCTGTTTTTAGGATATCTGGTGTAGGGTACTGTTTATATGGTGTATTTTATGGGAAATTTTGGTATGTTGTTTTATATGGCTGAATAAACATTTCATTAGTGCTGTTTATTAGTGTCATACTCCATCTTGGTGTACTTATTTGTTATTTGAGCATTTTCCTACCAGCAACACTGAAAAAAGCCTGTAAAAACATGGCCAAACCATTGAACAGCCGTTTGTCTGAACCAAGCCTTATAACCCAATAATTTAGATTAAAGGGTATGACCACCTCTTCTACAAATGTAATATGTTATGGAGCATCCCCCAAAACCCCAGTTGTGTTGTACTTACTTTTCAATAATGCTCTCAGGCAAAGGAATAAAACTTACAACTCCCCCATGCCCTTTCTGTCACAAGCAACAGCAGAGGCTCGTTCAGTAATGGCCATCAGCTGTGACGTCACTGTTGCGGTAGCCTGGGAGCCACATATAATATATTAAATGTTTGTAGAAGGGGTGGGCATATACTTAAGTAATTTAAGATTTACAAAAGAAATTGTAAAGAAAATAAGATATTGTAAAATTATTTTAACTAGTCAAAAATGCAATTGATGTAAACAAGAACATTTCTTACCTATGTGTGGATTCAGAGCGGTTACAAGCATTAATGACTCGCTCATTAACTTATTAATTCTTTCAGTATTTGCTTGAATGCCGACAACACAATTATCAGCAAATGACACAGATGCATCTCCAAGTAGTCTAACAGAATTTAGCACATTTTTTATCTAGAAAGAAAAAAAAAACTACATTTAACTTTATTAATCAGGAAAGGCTGATTAAGGGTGTCTAAAGCATCTGCTGTAGTATATATTTGCCAGGCAAGACTAAGGTCACACTGTAATGCACTCATGCGCGCACAGAGCTCTTGCGATTGTGCAAAAAAAATGCAGATCGCATGTGATTTACGGATCGCACAAGCAGCGATCCCATGTCCACTAGTGTGGCCACGTCAACTGGACCACACTAGTGTGCACTTTTAAAAGCACAATCGGATTGCGCTTAAAAGTGCTTCAGAGTGACCTAGCCCTTATTAGACACTGATGTTTTAAAGGGTAACTATATTGCCCAAATAGTGTTGACACCCCCCCCCCCCCCGGCAAATCATTTGTATGTCCACCTACAACTAGCTGGTAATGCATGCAATCCATGCATACTCGATTGTGTTGTGAGCTGTCTGATGCTGCTCTATTTGATTTTAAACACCTCACTAGGGGGCTTAAGAAGCAAAATTGGAGGTGCAAATGAATCCTACCTCTCTGATAAATGTAGTTTCAGATGTAAAAATGTCAGGGGACGGCACTACTATGGATCCAAACATTGGTCCCTGAGATAACTGAATGGAGAATGAGGGTAAATGCAGGTCTACCCCACAAAAAATGAATTTACCAACACAGGGGATGCCCAACAAAATATAAAAAATATGGGGCTGATGGAAATCTTCCCCTCACACATGCAACTGCTAAAAGACATGATGCATAAAGGGGTGTGGCTTTTGAGAAGATGATGACCAGAGAGGGATGACAAATACAAGACCCAGTATGGCTGCCCAAAACCATGAAACTACGAGAAACATCCTACCCAAATAAAAGGGGTATCAAGTTTTATTTTTAACTTTCTACCTTTCACTTTATATAACATACTGTCTTAATCCAATGTATTGGATGTAAATGGGAATTATAAAGCTGTTTGATGTGACACAAATGTAGAACCAATGTTTATTATGCAAAATAAACGATTCCTCCTTTAGGAGGGGACTTAAAAAAAATGTTAGGGGACACTATACTGTAGTTGCCCTTTAAGTTATCAGCTGCAATTGATATATCAGAACTGCAAATTTCTTGCAGTTAACCAAGGTCTGTGCAATTAATTTGAAGTGTGTGACACACTTTTTTTTCTTGACTCACGAGATGGACAATTCAGATGCTGGTGCATGCCTTAATAGGCTAAAGAAAACATACAAAATTAAATTGTATTGAAATCTGCTGAAAATGATGAATCACTTGCCTTGCCTTCCAAAAATATCCAACATAGAAAGACAAGCGTTACATGATTTTAAATGCAAATAAGGAACAAAGACTTCTGGGGAATTTACCATATTTCCATGGAAGCTCTTAGGAAAGCTATATCTTTAAAAAGACTTACAGCATTCTACAAGCTTATACAGAAGTTTCTGGGCTTTGTGTCAAAATATTTGCTCAAGACAAATTTGTTTCCTAGACTGACTCATTTCAAGCAGAAAAATTGATGTTAGGGTGATAAATGGGAGATTCAATGAATTAAACCAAAGATAAAGGTTATCATTGACCCCTTAAATGGAAACTTGAAACTAGCTACCCTTTTCTAGAAGGCAAAAATTAAATATTCTTGGCAAGTCACAATTTGAAATTTACCATCCTATATGACCCTAGAGAGTTATTGAATATCAAACAACAAAAGAGAAGTTACAGTAAATAGCGAAGAAAAAAAAAAGTAAAAGGAGCAAACTTGATCTTACAATTAATGGTTTAAAAACATTTAATTCAAAATGGCCATTGCTGCCTCCTATTGTTATAGATACATGATTCCCCATTACTTGGGCAGCAACCATAGTGACCGCTTCACACTGGGTAGGATTCACTTTTCCTGCAGGAAAAAAAAGGCAAAATTATACATGCTGAATACTTTTTAAGCAACAAGTATATTTTTAGTAATTGACCATATACTTTTCTTCCCTTACGAAAGAAGTGATGCAAGTTGCAATAAAGTGTCCATATTGGTACAAAATAAAAGCACTGCCAATAAAACCAATTCAGCTGGACTCATTTCAGTAATTGATTGACATTTCACCAATAACTTCCTTAGTCCAACCATGTGGCAGGGACATTTTAACATTAACTACACATGCAAATATCCAACTAATTATTCCAGTGCCCTTTAAAGGGCATGCCCGCCCCCAAAACTACATTTTAACCCATTACTGGCCCCACTGTGTAGTGGTGAAAAATCCTTACCATACATCCCTGCTCCAAACGGCTGCCCTGCAATGGCTCTTCAAAGTCCCAAAAAGTAAAGAGCAGTAGCCTGTGTATCCAATACAGATTCTGACCCTCCCCCCGGGAGAAAAATGACATGCGCACTGAAGCCCTCCCCCACTCACGTTTTCCTCTCCCTCCCCCTAACTCCAAATGCCTTTTGTGTAGTGTAGGGGACCCTCTCCCACCCCCAACCGCTATAATAGTTAAAAACTAAGCCGATCACTACTTACACTGCCTGATTCCCCCGGCGTTTCATACAAGCAGAGGGCCATGACTGAACGCCGCAGGAAAGAGGCAGTGTAAGTAGTGATCGGCTTAGATTTTTTACAAATAACTATAGCGGTTGGGGGTGGGAGAAGGAGCCCTACACTACAGAATTGTTAACTTGTATTAATAATGTCTATTGTAATGAATTGCTATTCTGGTAGTCAGCTACTTTTATTTAACCAAAGAAAAAAAAAATCAAAATAAAAACATAGTGATCCAACAACGACAAAGATAAGCAAGTTAGAATCCGGCAGTGATTAAAGGGCATCTATAGTGAAAAAAACACTTTGCCCCATTGCAAAGTTAAATCCATGTACTCTGTGCTGCCTTTATCCTATCTCTGTCAGTGACTTTGTTTTTTTATGGTGTCAGATCTCTGTGCAGCATTCTCCCCTTCCCCATCCCCTCTGTTACCTCCTCCATGTCTCAACTCCGGCTAACCGACAAGCTCATCATGTGCAGTAAAAGTTAAAATTCAACATCCTGAAAAACACACCCACGCACAGTGGCCTATAGAAAGCAAGCTGTCCTGGAGACACAGATCTCTCCGTCCTGATCTCTCTCTTTGTGACCCATCATCAATCAATGAAAGCTATCAAGAAGTGGGGTCAAGTGCAGCTTTATCTCTGCCATCAAAGCTACCTCTCTCCCCCTGCTAATGTTGTTATCAATATGTTTATTACAGAGCATGGAGGAGGGAGGAACTTGAGCAGGGAAGAGGATCACTTCAGATTTGATTGACAGTACAAGTAGGAGTGGAGGAATGCAATCAGGTATTCTTCTAACTTGTGTATCTCAGGACAGAGAGGGAATCTGAACAAAGTGAAAACACTCTGGGGGTTGGGGAGAATTATAGAACACATGGAAAGAAAGATAAAAAAAAGTTAATTTTCCCACTATAGATGCCCTTTAATATACGTCAAGCACCTGATAGTATTAACCTTTATATGATCTTGTTTTACCCAGTACGCCATACTTAAATGGGCCACCATAGCAAACAAAATATTAAAGTCCATTCCTAGCCTATTCCTACTTCCCTGGGTGGTCGATGGCATGAGCGGTAAGATGTCAAAGGTGCTCTCGCGACACTGCTGAAAGCTCAATGCTCACCTCCTGCAATCTCTCTCATCTATAATGTCATGGAGAGATATTCATGCATATGCAGAGGCTGAGAACAGCTCACGGCTAACATCGGCAAGCACCCGAGGAGGTAGGAGTAAACTTAACTAATATCCTGGTAAATGCCTTTCATATCTTAAAACTTTTTTGGTCCAAAGCCGCTCTTTAAAATACTACACTTTTAGCCATATTTATAAAGACGCAGTATCGCTATCTTGCAATATTGCGTCTAAAGACCATTGGAGTGATCGTAAATTTCACACATTTATGATTGCCCATACAATGCCATTGCGGTATTTTACTAAAACATGGTATTGTACAATCAAATGTTCAATTGCCGGTGTACATTTATGCCCACAATCATATACTTTTATGACTACGAGCGGTATCGCAAGTTTCTGCATATGGCCCTTTGAGATGTTCCAACATCAAAGAAGCCAACTCAACAAGGCACACTCTGGTTTATAAATGAGATTTGAAAATGTCAGTAATACCTATTCTGTAGTTCTGATTGATACAGAGATACTTTCCGATTGCTGTTTGGAGTTAAGTAGGAATCTCCCCTTCCCCCCCAATTACTGTTACCATGTAATACCCTTTAAATGATATTTTAACACCATACAGGGTTGAAGCACCACTGAAACACCAAATGCCCATTTCATATATAATAAAATGCATCAAACCTTGTTCCTTCTTACCCATACAAGTACAAAACATTTTTTCCATGCATCCTACCTGGCATAATGCTGCTGCCTGGTTCATTTTCAGGCAATATTAGTTCTCCCAGACCTGACCTTGGTCCAGACCCCAGAAATCGTATATCGTTTGCAATCTTCATTAGACTACAAGCAACAGTGTTTAAGGCAC
Organism: Hymenochirus boettgeri; assembly: GCA_019447015.1. Lineage (NCBI taxonomy): Eukaryota > Metazoa > Chordata > Amphibia > Anura > Pipidae > Hymenochirus > Hymenochirus boettgeri. Next base: position 1,814 of record JAACNH010007664.1, on the reverse strand, counting down.
CACTTAACTCGACTAATGCATCATGTGCAGCAAGAGATTCAAATTTGTTAGGAGCAGTGATAAATGGTAGACCTGAAAAATATTTTAAAACAGAGTTAAAAAAATGTATAATCTGTGTTAAAATTAGAGAAAATCCCATAGCCTATCATTCAGATATATAAATATACAAGTACAAAACCTAATACCCCCTCCTTTACTTACAGACATCAGCGATAGATGCCTGTTTTCACTAGAAACAAGGCAATTTGTGTCTGCTACCTATAATTGTATCATTCTGTGAACTGCATTAAAGGGAATGTCCACCCCTCTCAGCAAGAACCAGTATCTTGTGCAAAAAACCCCCAGAAGCTGGACTTCGTTTTGTTTAAACCCCCCAAAAGCTGGACTTCGTTTTGTTTAAAATCCTTAATTCTGCTCCCAGCCAGAAATGTTATACTTATAAGCTCCTCCTCGATCCACCGCCACGGCCCTGCACTTCCGGGTAAGGCAGTCTATGATACAGTGACGTTGCGGCCAATCACTGACTGCCATTCCCGGAGCAGTTTCCACTGCGGCTGCTCGGGAACACAAAAAGAAAACAGCAGCCGCAGTGGAGTGGGGGTGAGGAGACTGGAAGCGGAGGTGGATCAAAGAGCTTGTAACTATAAAATCTCTGGCTGGGAGCAGAATTAATGATTTTAAACAAAACAAAGTCCAGCATTTGGGGGTTTTTGCACTGGATACTGATTTTTGCCCAGAGGGGTGGCCAGTCCCTTTAAAGAGACACTAAACTAAAAAGAAATTGCAATTATCCATTTCTAAGTTTTCAGTGCCGCCTTTTTGCTCTCAGTGCTCCCTGTCACTAGATCTCATGTCCTGTTTAGCTAGTTATTATGCATTTCTCCTCCTTATGTATTCACCCCCTCCCAAAACTGAGGCACAGCTAGAGTGTGGAGCATGTGTAGTGGAGATGATCTGTGTCCCCCTACAGCCAATAGCATTCACCCAGTGATTTTGTGGATGGGAAGGGAAGGGAAGAAGCACTCACTGGGAGTTGTAATAACTGCTTAAATTCAGTAAGATTTTCTTTTAGCTGTAAGAGTTTGAAGGTATGTGTGTATGTGTGTGTGTACACGTGTGTGTGTGGGGGGGGGGGGAGGCTTTGCTAATGATTTCTTCTGTACAGTGCTACATTGGGACTTCAGTAACAGACAGCAGCTAACTGCAGGATTGGGTTTTATCTGCACAGAAATAGAACAGAGAAACAGATGTTTGCTCATTTTCTTGGTCTTAATGTTGAATCAATTAGCCATGTAGCGACAGAAGTAAGCTTTACTTTTATAGAATGGATAGTTTCTACATGTAGTGTGCCAGGGGGAGGGGCTGACAGTTCTTTACTGACTAGCTGTGCCCTGCCCTCCTTAAAAACAAGGGATAGGAAGGTCAGAGAAGGAAAAAAAGATTTAAAGGGCATGTCCACCCTTATTATAAACTTTTTGCTATTGATACTATATGTGCCCCCAGCCCCAACCGCTATAAAAAAGTTTAAGAAAGTGCCTAGTTCTTTACTTACCTTCCCTCTCTCCTCTGACGCCCGGCTCGGCCTTCTGCTTGCAAGAAACTGCAAGCAGGGGGCGGGACCGGCAGCCACGGACGCGGCCACGGACGCGGCTGCCGGCATCTCAGAATGCCGGGGGAGAGAGGGAAGGTAAGTACAGTTCTGGGGGCTTTCTTAAAATTATTTTTATGCGGTTGTGGCTGGGGGAACATATTCTATTATGTGGCCATGGGGTTTTATGGTAGGGGGAGGGATAGCAAAACGGGAGGGAGAGGGA
>JAACNH010007663.1:0-14517 GCA_019447015.1 Hymenochirus boettgeri | reverse complement strand
CTGCTGGAAGTTTCCACAATTTCACCATTCTCACTGTAAAGAAATCTTTCCTAGCCTGAAAGCCAAAAATAATCATTCTAACATGTTTGCAGCAATGTTCCAAGGGTTTAGCACGGCTTTTATATAACAGAGAATTTACAGACGGGTCCCGGATCAGTAAGGGCCAAAACATCTTACTGTTCCTCCCACCGGTACAAGATATAAAATGCATAGATCTGCATTAGAATACTAAGAGCATTGATATACTGTAAAATCATATGCAAGGCGATTGCATATACTAGGTAATCCTACTGTTTAGGTTATGTTCATTTCCCTTTAATAATGGAGTGTAATAAAATCCCGGTGGCTTTTAGAATGAACCGAAACACTGAGATGGATAAATGATACCCTTGAAGTGTAAACTAAACCTCTGAAATGCTTTTCAGGCACTGAGATTGCCTTCTATCCCGCCCAAGGTTCCTTTCACATAAGGAATTGTTCAATGTATCCGTCTTCCTCTTGGAAAGCTATGGATGAAGAGGGATCTTAGGAAATGTTTGTAGTTAATTGTTGCCAAGGGCTGGACAGACAAAGGAGTCAGCAACAAGCAACAGAGAAATAATGAACCCAGAACTCTTGTAATGGAGACCTCGGGGAGTTAATGACACAGTCTATCCAGAATTTAACAAGCACACTGAGATACACTGGAATTTATCAGTAGGGGAGTACATTGTAAGAATAATAACCATATAATAACTGGAATAATTAAAAACACATTATCGTGATTGGAACAGTCCACTTGCTGGCAAACAGTTTTAAAAATGACCAATATCTTAATTCATGGTATGTAAATAAGTTATTTTATACACTACTGTACTTTACTGAGATATTAACCAGTAGATACAGACAGTGGTGTGTTTTTCTTTAGGACTGTTCCTTTAAATCCTAAAGTGGACATTAAGGGAGGGTTTCCATGTTGAATGTTGTTGGATACAAATGCATTTGGTTTTTACATTCAGCATAAGATTTAGTAACAATCATTATTGCTTAAATGACCCTATAATTCACTCTATGTGATGTAATATCGGGATAGTGCGGGGTTTGAACTCGTTTAGAGGGGCCTACGAGAAGTCCAAATACATTGCACCCAATGCAACATAATAGCATACATAAATTCTAAATGTACTGCCGCTACTTCATGTTGTTCATTACAGACTTTTTACTTTGTTATGGGAACGAAGCCTAAAGCTGGGTACACACTGTGCCAATCTTTCAAAGATGACAGAATCTTAGCGATACTACTCTCATCTCTGAGATGTGGCTACAGACACTAGTGTTCTTCCATCGAAACGCTAGTTACTGTCATACGCACAGTAGCGATAAAGGGCCAATCCCGTTGGTACCCAGCTTCAGAGTTTGTATTTTATTCTTTATTCAACCACAGCATTTTTGTCTGTTTAATGGAGAACTAACAAAAACAAAGGAAAGGGACACATAAAGCTTTATTCAGGCATATCTGCCACTTAGAGACATACAGTGCACATCTTTAATGGAGAACTATTATCTAAAATTCATTTTATCTTGACTTATGCTCGTTATGTGCCTAGATTTGCCAATTATATTAATATATATGTATAAATATCAAGCAAAGAAAATGACCACTCCTGTTTCCAATGATCAATATCTGTCTGCTGGGGGATTAGTCATAAATTATCTTCAGATGCTTTGGCCTCCTGCTTTAAAGGGAATGTCCACCCTTATTACAAACTTTTGCTATATCATAGTATATCTTGCCCCAGCCCCAACCGCTATAAAATACATTTAAGAAAGTGCCCCGATGTTTACTTACCTTCCCTCTCTCCTCCGATGCCCGGCCCGGCCTTCTGCTTGCAAGACACCGCAAGCAGGGGGCGGGACCAGCAGCCGCGTTCGTGATTGGCTGAGAGACGTGGCTGCCAGCTTCTCAGAATGCTGGGGGAGAGAGGGAAGGTAAGTAGAGTTTAGGGGTCTTTCTTAAAATAATTTTTTAGCGGTTGGGGCTGGGGGAAGATATACTATGATATGGGCAAGGGGTTGGACCCTGCTATCCTCCTGGTGGGCAGTTTTTGGGACTTTGGGGGGGGGGACTACAGGAGAACCATATGGAGCTGGGATGTGAGGTAAGGATTTTATTACATTACATGGTGAGGCCATTAGTGGGGGGATTATAGTTTTGGGGTGGACATGCCCTTTAAGTAAACAAGCCAAGAGTAAATGTGGAATGCATGTTCACCTAAAGCAATGATTTGGGGAGGCTGATTGGGTGAATATACTGTATACAGTATGTGAGTCGATGTCAGATTCCAGTGGAAACTGCTGTATAAATCCAAGTAGTGACATGTGTGTACCAAGTTATACAGCCCCGAAACCAAAGACTAAAAGCAGCCCCAAAACTGCAGGCCCCCCCTGCAAGATTGGAGGCCGGGCCCCTGACACACACCCCTCCCCACAGAGCAGAGCTGATCACAGACCCTCTTAGTCCTCAGTCCCCCACCCCCGTGCCATCAGGGGCCCAGTAGTTACGCCACTGACTAAAAGGTTGAAGTGAAATAACTGCTCTAGTGAATGATTTTCCTTATTACACACAGCTCTATCTTTCGTTAGGAACAACTTTTATTCTGCATTTTAATCAGCATTATAAATCAGAATACATTTTTTGGCCGGTGCATATGGGCCAATCCTGATTTTTTAAACTGACAGTCTGCCAATCAATAAACTGACCAGTCTGCTGGTCGGGAAAAAATGTGCCAACAGGTCGGATCACATTTTCGGCTGATTTGGATAACCGGTCTCTCCCTCATTACAAAATATTGGACCAACTGACTTGGTTGGGTGTCATATCACTTAAAATTGCACATCAATGTTTTGTGAGAATAAGTTGTCTGGTAGCTATGACTGTTTTAATGCAGATATGTTAACCAATTCCCAGCACTTTACTAATTAAGGGTAAAGGGAATTGTTTCTTTAATGCTCTCTTCTTTGGAAAAATTTTACCCTGTTAGTTTCTTATAGAAAATTTCCCAAGAGAGTTGCACAAAGTTCTAGATAAAAACCCCAGCATTACTGAGTGGGTGACCAGAAGGAGAGTAATTAATGCATGTAATTATGGCAATGCTTCTAAAAGGAATGCTAAAGATGAGTAGATGGATGATAGCTGTAATCCTTGCCTTTGTTGTGTGAAATCAATAGCTATAACCTTTAAACTTACAGTAGATAAAGGACACAGTGTCCTAGGCATTTGCTTTGTTATTTAAGTCAAACGTATTTAGACTATTCGGAAATCAATACTTTCAAACAGTGAGACAGCTTTTCTATTTATAAAAATACCGTAAATGCCTTAGGAACAGTGATTTGTAAAACTTTCTCAAAGTTAAAGTTAAAAGAAATCTGTACTCAGTTTTACTGTAATCCCCACACCCATTTATGGTAGAAATAAGATGTACCTACTTGCACATGTCTGTCAAGTCTGCTCTCTAACACAACTCATAGTAACAATGATAGGAAAATCCCACCCAACAAGATTAGCCTGTTATCAACCAAGTGTATAACAAGAAATTGGCTGTCCCCACAGCCAATGAACCTATAGGAAACAGAGAGCGAGCGCTACTGTACGTATGTGACCACTTGAACGAATTTCCCTTTAATTAGTTTAGGGAGATCAGGTTGGGACAGTGTGTATCCAGATCTAAAGGTGACCATACAATTTTATGTACAATCTGACATATAATATGACATTTCCATTGATCTTACTATGCGACATTAGATCGGAAAATCGATTGTAATTACGATCAGTAAAGTCGTTTTTTTAGTCGATCGGTTAAACGATCGTAGTATTTTCTGAGGTTCCGATTAAATGTAAATGTAATGTAACCTCACAATCGACGACATTCGACATTAATTGCCAAACAAATTGAATGTCAAACAATGTGTATGGTACATATACGTATAATTAACATTGCGACTATTTTCAAGCATTTATTTTTATCGACGATTGTCGATTTCCAATTTTCTGATGATCGCTATTCAAAATTCGATGACTTTTAAAGGTTTTGGAATTTCTCTATTTCCCATTAAAGTTGAATGGTGGTCTTATTGTATATATATCATGTGTGTATATCCCTTATATTATATAAATATGTTTATATCTCAAAGGAGATTGCATTGAGTTTTTAGGAGATACCAATGTGGTGGGGGGTATAGGATATTACATATAGGAAAGGTGTATGTGTATGGGTGGCATTACTCACTAGTCTATTACCATTTGAATGACCATCAGTAAATGTATATAAAGTATAGCACTGACAACACAAAATATAAAAAATACATAAACTTACTTACAGAGCTGAGATCCCTATTTCAACATGATATGGTCAAAATGTGAGGTTAAACCACACCCCTGTGTCTGCTCCATGTGAAAAGAAGTGTAATCTAAAAAATGTTTCTGTCTGCTACACAGGATGTGATGTGTATTGTAATGGACATATACACCAAGGCTCCTTATATAACATCTCCAGCCTGCAGGTGGTGTCAGTGAGTAATAAGAGACAAGACACATCCCTTAAATAAATCTCCTCAGTTCTTGGACTTTGGACAAGCACTACAGGGAAACCATAAGGAGCAGAGATGTAAGGTAAGGATTTATTTAAACTACTAGGTGGGGCCAGTAGTGGGTTAAACTTTAGTATGGGGGTTGACATTCCCTTTAATCAATGAAGGCTGCTACTGATAGTATTGATTTAAATCCTCCTGTCCTTGTACCTGCTGAAAAAACGCCCCAATCAGACTCAGACAGTAGATCAACCAGGCCCAATTGCCAAACCTTTTTTTAAACCTGATCCAATCAGTATCCTGTGCTCCCAAGTCATAACATAAGCATTTATTAATGTGGCACTTTCCCGTGGTGAATACATCAGGTATCCCACCCCTCCCGGGAGTCATGGGAGTCTCCCGCAACCCAAACCTACCAGACAGTCCGCCTCCGGAATGCTTCCTTTTTTCTGGCCACACCTTGTATGTGACGTAAATTACATCACATGGGCCAGTCCGCCCCGCTCCTTTGGTGACGTCGGTGACATCACATCACTCTGTCACGTCCCCTTCTCCCCACCCTGTGCGGAAGCCAGATTCATCAGGTTGGGATGTCTGGAACATAGTATGTTTAGTTTGAACCACATAGTGTGGGCAGGAATTCCTTGGTCTTTTCTCGGACCTGCAGGATTATCCTATCCTGGATGCTGGTGACTGAGTAACAGTTTAAAATATACCTGTGTAAAGGTTCTATATCCACTGTATCTACACATAGCAAAACATACACATAATTTCCATTGTGCACCAACGGGCACACTTTTGCTAGTATTGTATATACATACATGAAGTTTTATCTGCTAGTCCTCCTAATACGGTTACAGCCCTTGTCTGGTATTGGTAGATGTTCTTTCACTATGATAAGGGACTTTACAATATTGTAAATAAAGCGATAATATTGTTCTTTGCATTACTATAATGGCGATAATTGCAATCGTTTATAAATATGCCTCCTATGTTTTGATGGATCCTCTGGATGAAGTACTCTGAGCACCATGAAGGCATACATTGCATTTGAAGAAATTCTGAGAGGAAAGAGTTCATGTTACACTGAGTGATCTGTCAATCAATTAGCAGCCTTTTCCCATTGATGAATATAGTGTCAATTTCACAACCTGGGGCTTGGAAGCTTCTGTATGCTTTTTGTTTTTGAAATAGTGTGGGCAGTTTTGGTTGAAAATTTTCCACCTAACTCATCACTTGTTAGAAAGAAGCAAATTAATTTGAACTATTCTCACAACTAAAGCATCGTACACACGTCCGATCCTGGCACTGACCCACAAACCCCGAGCATGCTCACACGCACGGTGAACGCTCGTTCGGGCTGATAATCGCACATGTGTACGCGTTCGTCCAGGGCTTGTTGGTTGATCCACCATGGCAGATTAATGAATAATCCCCGAGAGAACGCATACACACGTGCGATTATAGGCTAAAGCAGCCATTCGTTGCGGGTTTGCGTTGTGGTCGTGAGTCGGTGCCAAGTTTGGACGCGTGTACGAGCCTTAATACAGACTGAATAAATCCATTGTGCTGTATACCCTCATGTGAAGATTTAGGATTACTGTGTAGGTTTGTCACATGTAAGGACCAATTTATTGGTTGCAAATTGCTTAGAACAGCCAGTGATCTGCACTGTAATCGATTGTAAAGCTTTCTGAAAAACTGAATAGACAATTATACAAACAATGCCCCCGTGTACTATACTTATAGAAAGACACTTCTGTAATGCAACATGAAGCACATGAATAGAAGCTGCATTGATGCAAATCATAACATCTGGCAGATTGCAGGACTATGGCAGGGATCTGTGTACAGGTTGAAATAATAAATCACTTTGTCAGATGATGCCAGGTGTAAAGACAAGGTCACAGAACAGCAACCATAGCTAACAATGAACAACCAATCAAAATACACAGATACTTGGCTATAAGTGTCCTTCAAACGTACAAAGTTGGAAAAAAACATTGACTAAAAATACACTTGTCACAATGTCTACGTCAAAACAAGATAGCGTCAGATTAATGCACTTTACAAAAAATAACCATTATCATTTTTTACATTTCAAAACATTCATATACTTCAATTAATTATATTTTGCTCGATCTATAAAACATTATTAATTAACATTTTGTATTAATTAAATGAATTCCCTGTTGACTATTTGTGCCATTAGTTTGAACTGTAAGGTAAATGAAAGACGGAAACCTGAAACAACCTCAAGTACAAATAATTCTCCTACTGGGTAGGTAAGTAAAATACCCTTTTTGAAATGTTAATAAAAATTTTCTTCTGACCACAATCTGATTATTAATCTCACCCTTTCTATTTTCCTATAGTCTTTAATGGCCTTCTTTATAATAAGCTGCCTGTGCTGCTGGTTTTCCTTAGTTCGCTAGACTGTTCTGCAACTAATGATACAATGATGAATTAATGTAGGTTGGTCATCTAATTCTTATAGTAATGCATAAAATTGTAAGAATTTTAGAAAAATAAAATTTACCTTTTGAGGAATTGTCTTTCTGGCTGGAAGAAGAAACACAGTATCTACAAAAATAAGGGTAGGATGGAAAACGGCAAACTTAAAAAGTACTCAAGTGGAAGATGAATGTGTTACAGTTTACATTCTAATAGAAACAATATTATAGTGGAATTTATTATTAATCCACCCCTTCAATTTGGTAAGACTGAAACTGCCCAGAACGATAAGTTTTGTTTCACCAGCGTCCCACAGTTAACAGTGTAGTTTTTAGTCTTCCAAGGGAAATTATGAGGGATGCAACCTTCCGGGTTCCAGAGATGCCTTAAACACATTGCAATGGTAAATGCATTATGGGGCCCCAGAAGGTAAGATGTGCCCAATTATCTTCTCCTTCCACTCAGTGTTTGCGTAATACCACCCTTTACTACATCTCCTCCTATACATTATAGTTTTAATACATTTAACTCTACAGTACTTGTCTAGATTCCAAAAAGGGTAAAAGAAAATAATTGCATCCCAAGTGAAGTGTTATAATGTAGTAATCCTGATATTGATTTTCCCTGGCCATACGCCTGGTGCTTTACCTCCCAACATCTGCTTGACATTTCCTATTCTGGCCCATTCATTTTTCTTGCAAGTTGGTTGAGTGAACATAGAATTGCGGGAATGTTGGAGGGAAAGTCATCTAGTGTATAAGCAGCATAACTTATTATTCCTTTAAATTTGCAATATACGTGGCCAACTTATTTGGAAGAAACCCTTGTTTTATCAATTTGTTGAAGGGAATCATAAAGGTAGTGGAAATTATTTAGTTAAACTTGCCAGAAAATTGTTATTAAAGATCAGTGGGGACTACAGAAATTTTCTGGGGAGAAAACCACAGAGAATACAATGAGGTTTCTGAAAAGGATAAGAATCCGTTATCATTGTAACCTACAGTACATGAAATGGTCCTTAGAAGACAAAGGATTTTCTTATTTCATCAAGGATTCTGGGGGCATGGTCATCGAAGCATATGAAAGAAATATCTAAGCAGTTCCACTTCTGTAAGACAGATAAAATGTCCAGCTGAAAGTTACACTTCCAACTTAGCAGTTCAATTGGAGGTCTTGTGCTTTTGATCAATGAGCATTGCTTGATTACAGAAGCACCTAATGTATACTGCATAACCATTAATAAGCTATTTTGGGGGTTAAGGGGGACTGTGTTCTATTACATAAATTACACTATATGTTCCCTAGGCATCTGAATATTTCAATATTTTACAGCTTATTTTAAACTCCAAATTTCCTTATTTGAGTGCTGCCATGATAGCTACTGGCACCTCCTGTGCCCATAATTCTACTTTCTTCTTCAGCACTGGAGATCTAAGGTAAGCCCAGGGTAAATACCTAGATGCCATTTACGAGGAGCAAGAAGTTAAAGTTACGATAACCAATATTGACTTATATTGTAATTTATTGACCAATATTTAACTCTATCTTCGTGCCAGCTGTGTGGGTATCTCAAAAGACACCTGAGCAGCCAGCACAACCTATTTAATATAGCAGTTGCACTAATTCTAATGCCATCAAATAGCTGGCGTTAGACTTGCTTAATGGGTAACCATTACCCATTAAGCCACCCATTAAGCCACAGATGTATTAAATTACTGGGAGGCCAGAATTTGCGGCTCTCTGTAAATCTACTCCCTAGTTTTTTAGGTTGTCACCCTGGGTAGGGGTGAGAGGAAAAGGCTATAATTGCCATTTAATCCATTTGCAACAATATACCAGGGCTTAGCATGTGTTCAAGACAGCTTTTGCACAACTGGAAATTTTGCATATCTGCATGGTGCATGCTACAGTATATTCTTAACATTAAGATGAAAATTGCTGGTCAAAATGTAAAATTATATAGAGTCACAATATTCTGCCTCATAGTACTAGGATAGAAACACATAAGAAAAAAACTGCAGTACTAATTAGGGCACACCGTTAAATATCTAGGAAAGAGTCCAATATAAATACATATGTATGGTAAAAATCCTAAATCTTTATTTTGCGTACAAATAGGATGCCAGAATAAGCAAGTAAAATATTCAACAGTGCACATAAATACCCCATAAAAAACACATCCTGTGTACGTTTAAGACCAAAAAGTATACATATAATATGAAATATAGGCTGGCTGATATACTGGTATATCACACTCTCACTCATTCATACACCTAATGCCTGTATATAATAACTGTAAAATACAACATTAACAGTGTATATACCAAACAATATATGGATACATAACAAAGGTAAATACCCCACTCTAGCTAGCTGCATAGTATTGACTGCATAATTTAGGTATAGAGACAGGAGAGAATCACTTTCTCCGGTATCACTTTCTCGGGAAAGAGATTACCCATGATTCATATTAGTCATTAGATTCATGGTATCGTGATCTCACAATATCGGCCGCAGTAGCAGCACTCTCTCGCAACATTCCAAAAGGGTCAGAAGAGACACATACAAGGTTACTCAATAAAAGTTCTTATCATTCAAAATGGTGCATTTTTCAAATGATAAATAAGATCTGATTGTTTGAGGTTAAATTAGCACCATTTTAAACAATAAGAACTTTTATTGAATCTCCCTGTAAAACCGAAGGAATAAGGTATCGTACTACTATCTTTGATGAGGGCAGACAACCCATGTATGTGACCTGATAGAAATATATAGAGAACAAAGATTGTTATCCATGATATTTCATTCACTAATATCTAGATGTATGACTATTAGGTTTAGTCATCCCTAACTATCAAGACACAAAAAACATTAATTAATGTCTAGATAATAAATAGTTTAAATATTGGTACCACAAGAAATAATTGAACTCTCATCCAATTGCTTGTGAAGGTTCTCATTCATCCAGGTCATGGTATATCTGTTGTATTCAATTAGATCAACCGGACTTGAAGTTTAGTTCTTGAAGACGTTTCGCTAGTCATCCGACTGGCTTTCTCAATTCAGAATGACTTGTACAAGAATCTGTGGCACTTATGTACCCTGGAAAATCCCAATTAGCATATCACAGCCAGGTGTTAAGGGCGTGATTAGATAGTGGCTAAGAGGTGTTATAGGAACGCCCAGAGTAAGGTGTCAAAACAGCATTGTACATGGCAGACAGATGGTGTTGAACCCCCCCACCTCTATTTAGGCTTGGTTTCTTTATTTTCACATACATGGCCTCCTTAACACCTCTCTTGAACCAGTCACATTCCTTTGCCAATATGTTAACATTACAATCTTCAAAGGTATGTCCTTTATCCTTAAGATGCAGGTACATGGCTGAGTCCTGACCCGAGGAATTGGCTCTTCTGTGCTGGGCCATACATTGATGCAGTTGTTGTTTGGTCTCCCCCACATACAAATCAGAGCATTCTTCACTGCACTGCACTGCATATATGATGTCGCTTTTCTTGTGTTTCGGTATTGGGTCTTTCGGATGTACCAATTGCTGCCTCAGCGTGTTTGCTCGGTTTAAAGCAGACAGGGATACGGTGTTTTTTTTTTGAAAACTCTTATTAGTTTCTCTGAGACCCCTGCTACATAGAGAGGTGTTAAGGAGGTGTTAAGGAGGCCATTTATGTGAAAATAAAGAAACCAAGCCTAAATAGAGGTGGGGGGGTTCGACACCATCTGTCTGCCATGTACAATGCTGTTTTGACACCTTACTCTGGGCATTCCTATAACACCTCTTAGCCACTATCTAATCACGCCCTTAACACCTGGCTGTGATATGCTAATTGGGATTTTCCAGGGTACATAATTGCCACAGATTCTTGTACAAGTCATTCTGAATTGAGAAAGCCAGTCGGATGACTAGCGAAACGTCTTCAAGAACTAAACTTCAAGTCCGGTTGATCTAATTGAATACAACAGATATCTCATGCAATTGGTTAATATCAATGGACCTCAGCACACAAAATATATATACAATTCCCCTTAATAACCATAGGTAAATCTCATTAGCACAGCACAGATAAACTGTGCCCGTTATTTATTTTGGTTGCTGCAGGAATAAATTATCGCCAACATATAAATGTTGGTTATGTAGATTAAGCCACACTTAATAAGCTCTGCTAAATGCTGCCAACAAGGATCAGCTCAAATGTCCTTTTTATAAAGATTGTCCCATCATCATTGAGTGTATCTTTTCCAAAGGTGTGTATCCACTTGTATATCAATGTCAATGTATTATAACAGACTCAATCATTTCCAACCAGTTTAAAGAAAAGGACCATAAACGGACCAATAGTAAATATACATAATCACATGATTCAGGTGAGTATATATTGGATCCAGGGGTAAGTATTTGAACTCCAGGTAAATACATTTGAGGCCCAGCAAAAAATATATATAAAGAATGTACATCAACGGGTCTCCAGATTATAAACCTCTTTTAAAACTTCTTTCAAAGGACCAAACCCATAAAGCCAGGTATCCTTGATATCTAATCCAAGACAATATAGTCCCCAGAAAACAGAGGTATGGAAGTAGAGTCTGTTTCTAAACCATGTAGTTCTATACCGTCTGAGTATAAGTTGGTAACCATGTAGCATAGTCACTACAGGAGCAGACACATATTATTTGGTATCCTTAATATTCGTTCCAAAACTGCAGCGTCTCTGAAGTCCAATGATTCAAACAACCAGGTTCATCCATCTCTCGAATACTTAATCCCATATCAAGAAGTACAAAAGAGGTATAAAAAAGAGTAAATATAATATATTGTGTAAATACATGTCTCTATACAACTAAATGCATAAACATAAGTACATTTTTTAAATGTATGGTGTAAGGTCCCAATCCTCATTTAGTCCATTAGGGACTAGTGTCTTCAAACACAAAATCCACCTGGCTTCTCTTCTAAGAAGCTGAGTCTCTATGTCACCTCCTCTCATATTTTGGTGCACTTTGTCTATAACCATACATATTAAAGACCTTGTGTCACTTTTATGTGTGTTTAGAAAATGTTCGGCCACATTGGTCAAAGATCTCCCCAAACCACATTTCTAATATTGGAAAGATGGTAACTCAATCTCTCCTTTAATTTCTGCCTGGTCTTTCCTATATACAATAGTGGGCACGGCCATGTCAGCAGATACTCACTTCTTTGCTGTTGCAATTAAAATAACTAGTGATCTTATACGAGTTATTGTGAGTGCTGTCATGAAAGGTATCACTACATAACATATAGTCACACTATACACAACTACCACATTTATACATGCCTCTTAGACATATGCCTCTATTCAGGGAGTGTTTCGTCCTCCATAATAACTACTGCATATCTGTCAGACATATAAGAGCATCTCTTTGCTGATACCACAGGTCGCTTTGTCATTATATTTTCAGTGTCTGGATCACTCAATTAAATGCTCCAGTTATCACTCAGGATCTGTTTGATATTATCCCATTGATTGCAATATGGAGTTACAAAGTTAATATCTCCCTGTTTGTGTCTGAGGCGGGGGGGGGGGGGGGTCAAAAGATCATCCTGCATCAGTCCTCGTAATTCTTATGTTTGTTTATAAGTGTTACAAGGGATATCCTCTTTCAACAAAACATTCAGTTAAGTCAAGAGAAACTTCCTTATAATCCTCTGCTTTGATACATTTCCTCCTAGCACGCAGGAACTGACCCTTTGGAATGGCTCTTACCAAATGTTTGGGATGTGAACTCCCATAATGTAACATAGAGTTTGTTGCGATAAAGCTTGGTATATAACTTGTTGTTCTGCACTTACACTTAGATCCAAAAACACGCAATTTCTGTGATGCACTATGGGTGAGAAAAATATTCAATGAGTTCGTATTCAAGGCCCTTATATATTCATGTAAACATTCTACTGGTCCTTTCCACAAAATAAGGACATCATCAATGAACCTCACCCATAGGTTAATGTATTTATTATATTTCAAGTGATGGTCGCCGTACCTCTCATCTGTAAATAATAAGTTCTGTCAAACAAAAAACAATTGTGATGTAAAACGAACTTTAAAAGGGTAATGATGACGTTTGATTTAGGGTGATGTGCATTTTCTTCCATAGATAGGAAATATCGTACTGCTTCGATACCGCTATCATGAGGTATATTTAAATATAGAGATTCTACGCCGCATGTGACTAGCCAGGTGTCATCTGTCACCTCAATATCCTTGATTTTGTTAATAAAATCAGTGGTGTCTCTAATATAAGATTCCAAAGCTGTCACATGTGACTGAAGGTGCCAATCTATATAGGTACGGGCTGCTTCAAGAAGTCCCCATATACAGAGCAGGATTATCCACAAGGCAACCCTAGGCACCTGTCTAGGGCCCAGCTTCAGAAGCAGTAACAAAATTACAGTCTACACAGTATATGTAGCAAAAAAGGGGGCCCTAAATGATGGCCCTGCCTTGGGCCCCATATGATCTTAATCCATCTCTGCCCCTATACCTGATATTATTGGATGCCCTGGAGGGCAATGTGAGTTCTTATGTACCTTAGGTAAAAGGTAGAAGGTGGGTACAATCGGTTCCTCTGTATAGATGAATTCCAACTCTTGTTGCGTGATTGTCCCAGATTATCTGGCATCATCTAGGATATGGCTTAGTCGTCTCTTAAATGTGTCTGTGGGATTAGATGCAAGTTTTTTATAATTAGAGACAATATTCAATTGTCGATGTGCCTCTTGTATGTAAATTTTTTCATCCCACAGCACAATATTACCCCCCTTGTCAGATTTCTTAATCACCACACCTTCAAGGTCTCCCAGCTCTTAAATAGCTTTAAATTCCGAAGGGGAGAGATTTTTGCATCTCCCATCATTCTTAGGTATCTCACGTAAAGCTTTACAATCATAGAAGACCTTAAGTGCAGGAAAATCCGAAAAGGGGGGAGTAAATTTTGATTTTTTCTTTTTTTTTTTTTGAAAGTGCACAAACCTTCATGCCATAGCACATAACTCATCCAGGGCTGGATTTTCACTGGGTTCAATAAAGTCTTGCATTGATTTCTTTTCTTTGAAAAAAGCTCTGAGGGCTATCTTTCTACAAAAAAGGTATAGATCTTTAGAGACAGTAAAATGATCCACACCCATAGATGGACAGAACATTAATCCCTTATTTAATACAGACCTTTGAGATGGCGTTAAAGTGTGGGAAGAAAGGTTGATAATCTGAAAGTCTTCTTTTACTTTCTCCTGTATTCCCTCCTTTCATAGTAATAGGATAGCAGCTTTTCAGTGCACAGCCTCATGTGTTGAGTAAGATGGACCTTAGTAAAAAAAGAAAATGAGAAAATTATGAGAAAACTGAAAAGGCACCAACAATGAACGTTAAAGGGTATCTTTACTCAGGGGTACGTAATTAAAGTTCTTATCGTTTAAAATGGTGCTAATTTTGCCCCAACCAATCA
>JAACNH010007662.1:0-14520 GCA_019447015.1 Hymenochirus boettgeri | reverse complement strand
AGCAACACCCACATTTCCTGCCGATCCAGAGAAGGCAAAAAAAAAAAACCCGCGGAAAAAAATACTTCTCGACTCTTCTTTCCTGCAACGTTGCTGGTTTTTAGAAACCCATCCAGTTTTTTTTTTTTTTTAAACTATCCAATTAACCTGCCATCACCACATCCAATGGAAGCCGGTTCCATAGTTTTACAGTTCTCACGGGGAAAAATCCTTTCTGAAATTGAATACTGAACTTCTGTTCTTCAAGTCTTAAGGGATGTAAGCGTATCCTCTGAAATGTTCTATTGGTGAACAATTCCCCAGATAATTTATTGTATGACCCATCAATGTATTTATACACAGTTATCATTTCCCCACACAAGCACGTTTTCTCTAGTGTACATAATTGTAATCTTCATTTTCAAGCTCCCCCATTCCCTTTATTATTTTAATTGCCTATCTCTGAACCCTCTCCATTTTCAAGATGTCCTTTTGTACTCCGTCCTTACCTCAAATGAGTCCTTACCAATGCTTTGTAAAGAGGGAGCAGTGGCATAACGTCAAGGCCCATGACTTGCTGGGGGGCCCTGGACGTAAGAGGACCTTCGATCCCCTGGCAAGAATATCCTCGACCAGCTGTTTTTAAACAGCTGATTGCGTGTATGACGTAAAGATATGCACAATCATCTGTATAAAAGACAGAAACCAAACCTGAAGTTCGGGCCTCTGCCGTTACGCCCCTGAGAAGGGAGAACAAGATTTTCCTCCCTTGAATCCATATGTATCCATATGTAGCCCAGTCCAGCCTTGTGTCGGTCTAAAATCTTGTGATTGACTTAGCTCTTTGGTCTTGGCCATGGTGGCTAGTTTGAAATCTAATTGAGGGCTAGGCCACTCTAGTGAGCGTAAATGCTACTAAATACAAACAATACAGAGAAATGTATCAATCTAAGTATTATTTTAAAAATAATTTTACAATTCTTATATATGTGCAGAATATAACATATCTGATTTCTTTCAGTCTCTGTACTACCGGTGTTGTTCGTTTGCACATTAATAACTGGCTGGAAGTGAGCTTTTGTTTGCCGCATAAGATTCATTGTGTTGGAACAAATTTTATTCCACCAGAAGCAATAGAAAAAAGCTTAAAATCTATAAGGTAATTTTGGGTTGGCCTTAATTGTCATCATTTTAATATGTTTACATCACACCTTTATTTGCTATTATGTATTCTTGCCATGTTTAAGTATTATTTTCACAGTTAAGACATCATTAATATGGCTTGAAGAGACAAATTCCTGTTTTTTCTATTTCCTTTTATTCCTCTGCTTTTTTGGACTGTATCTCCTCCCAGTTTTCAAGCTAGAGACACGAAATTTGTTTTAGACATCCAGGACACATAGGAGAGGTGTGCTATTACCTAGTTAAGGAATCGGTGGAAGCCATACAGCGTTCTATCCAAATTTTGGGGCATTTTTCTCCATTGACTATAATGGGTCCAATCCTCAAACATGAACATTTTGTGGTTTTAGGGTCATATCTGTTGTTTTCACCTATCACTTTCTGTACACACTGTGTCTCTCTAACACAAGCACACACACTACTACACACAAACGCACACACACAACTACACAAGCAAACAAAAATTTCAATATAAAAGCCCTAAAAAATATACAATTAAAGGGCAACTGTGGTCTCAAAACAAGTTAGGGTTAAATGAAAGCCTGCAGTATTTCCTTTACACTGAGCCAACTATCACATCTCTGGCTGGAGCCTGTGAGAAATTACATTGGGGTGAATGTTCAAGCTTCCAGTAGGTTAAGTGACATCACCTGATCTCTGCCGGCCCTTTTCCCCCGGGGGAGAAGCATGCTTAATTAAGACATATTGCTGGGGAAATCAGGAAGTACCTGAAGAAACAAATCACATTTGAGATGGGGAGCCTATTAATGCAGGCAGAGGCTGATCACTTTTATGGCTGTGCTGCAACTTTCAGCTTGCTTTTACTGGGGACGCCCAGTTTATAGATGCTTAAGATGGAGGATGTTTTTAGTTTTCTATAAAATGTATATTTATATGGGTTTGGTAATTTTATGATATTTTGAATAAAGATGTATTTTTAGGTGGAATCTTTCTGAATGGTTATTGTTACCCACATTATTTATTTAAATGTGGGTTATACATATACTACCCCATATATTATTGCTACTTTGAGTGCCTCCATTTGGAGTAGAGTGGGTTCCTTACAGCGTCTTGCTGTGTTTATGTTTATATAAAGGCTGATCACATGACTACAAGCTGGTCACATGGCTAAAAACAGGAAGAGTTTAACCAGGAAGTTACCTTGCTGAACTTTTGTAGCAATAACTTCTCACAAATTTTATCTAGAGAGATGTGATTTAGGTTTTATTTTGAAGGTACGATGGAAGGCTTTTTAGATCATTCTTACTTGTTTGGAAGAATTTGAGACCACAGTTACCCTTTAAAGCACAATAAATATATAAAAGCACAGTCTATATTTTATGTATTTAAAATGGAAAATTATATTTGTTTTTGTAGCTGTGGTTACAAAAACACCCCTACATAGTTACAAGTACACCCACCTTCACACCCAAACTTTTACAATTCCATGGCAACCATACATAAACCATCAAAACAATTAGTTTCATGCTCTAAAATACAAAAACATACCCCCTAACACCACACACACAGGTACACACACCTCTCACAATGCAACCTACTATTCCGTTGCCATGTTAACCATAACTAAACCACCAAAAAAGTTAGCTTTATGGTATAAAATGCAAAAAAATATTCCCTAACACTACACAGACACAGGTATACATACCTACTGATACACTACAACACCCACCCCACCTTTTTTACCATGCAAACTATACACACACTAATAAAAATACATGTATAAAATCAGATGTAATTTATATGTCCTCTTTCATTACCATAGTAGCACAGACATTTCCTTCCAAAATGCAGCCTTTCAAGCCTTTAAACTTAAAGGGCCTGTACAGTGTAATTTTCTATTGGTCTATTGCAAAGCTGGACCTTTAAATCAAAAATGGTGATTACCGTGGCAAAGCATACCCCTTTCCCTCTGTTTTTGCTGCCCTTGCAGGATGGAAACCCCGGGGAGTCATTCAGGGCAATGTGCACATGGGATATGTTAGCGTGCAGGAGCCGTTATTATCAACCTGTTTGTTGCACCTTCCCCTTGCATTTATTTGGAGGAGACAAGGCAAATAAACTGTTAGCTAAGCAAAGTTTAATGTGTCATACTCCCCCAAACCCCTTTTGCTATGTGCTGCTTGTTTTGATTTGCAAACCAGCACGCATTTTACTTACCGTAATTGTTAAGTCCAGACAACAGACGTGGAAAAAACTTTCCAACTTTTACAAACCACCCCTTATCCCTTTTTATTTAAGTTAATTTAGTTTTAGCTAATTGAGGATGATATCTGACGTTTGTACGCTAAGATCAAAATTTAATTAACTCCGCTGTATTGCAATGTTTTTTTTCTCATTTCAATAACCTGACAATGCAATGACCATCTATTGATTGGATCCTCCTGTTTGCAGGACCCCTAATAGAGTCTGGTATGTTCTTTTCTTGACTCAGTTGCTTTGTAGAGATCTGACCATGCTTGATTCATCCATCAGCCAATCAGGAGAAATTACTGTTGGGAACATTCCAAGGAAGGGGCGCATCCTGGGAAGAAGGAACTAAAAATGGCATTTAACTCAAGAAACACAATATGTATAGAATACTTTTAGATATACTGTACCTAAACCTAAACAATATAATAATTAAAGTGTATATTAATAACTATTTTTTAAGGTTAAAACGCACCAACATAATCATCACCCCCAAATTTTGGATTAGTTCAACACTCACTATGAAGGGGTTATTGCAACAACAGTAACCCCTCCATTCTAAAGTACTGCAATCACAAAAAAATTAAAGTCACACAATTTCCCCCAGAAAACATAATTCATATATAATATATAAGTGGCCTGGATTATAATGGGAGCAACAGTGGAATATATCCTTATAAAAACTCTCTCAACTACGTAGTTGAGTGATTTTTATAAGAATATATAACACTGCTGCTCCCCATACATTTGCCGTCCACCTTCCACTTTAACCAAAACTTTCCTTGTCCAAACCTGCAATAAAAAAACGTTCCTATAGCACACAGGCATTTACTATTCGTAAAATCCTTACCTTAGTCTTTGATGTAAACTCCGTTTCACCCAGTAACTTGAATCCTGTCAGCCGTGACAAGACAAATTCCTGCAGCCCTGCAAATGTGAGAGCGGCCGTGTCAGCGTACTGACAACTTCCTCTGCACGCTCTCCTCAAGTTGACTCGCAGGGCTGCAGGACATTGTCTCTCGGCTGACAGGATTTACGTTACCGGGTGAGAGGGATTTTGCATCAAAGACTTAGATAAGGATTTTACGAACAGTAAATGTCTGTGTGTTACATTAATCTTTTTTATTGCAGGGTTAGACAAGGAAAGTGTTATTTAAAGGGGAAATAGGAAGAAATGTAAAGGGAGCAGGGAATTCCAGAAGAAAGGCTGCCAGAATGATGTCCACTAACAAGTTAAATTCTGGTATGTATTCATTAATTTATTTTATTACAGGGCTGACAGGGGTTACTGTGTATTTAGTTTATTTATTTAGTGAAGGGAGAAAGGATAGTTAGGGATTTAGTAAAGGGACTAGTCAGTAAATTAATTTTTTTTTAAACTTATATATTATAAGAAATAATACACCTCATTACATTGTAATATAAGGTTTATAAAGTCACCTCGGAGTTCCCTGTCCTGTATAAAAGCACTCGACCTTCGGTCTCGTGCTTTTATATGGCCAGGGAACTCCTCGGTGACTTTAAATCCTTATATTACACTGTAAGGGGCGTATTATCCCTTATATAACATTCACCTAAAAAATGCCACATGGGAAAAATAACACTTTGGAAATGTGTTTGAAGAATGGTTTCCAGGACAATTTATAACATTTCCAAATATAAAGCACACAAACATATATAGAGAGAGAAATTCACACAATGTTAGATGACTGCTGTCTACAAACATTTATTTGCCTCTGTTTTAGTCCTATAAACATTGCTGTATAGAAATCCAGTATGTGTTAAACTTTGTGTTAAATCCAGCCACCAGAGTAGTCTTGTGCTGTCTCCTCCTCCAATCGCTCATGGTGACGTCACCCATGCGCACATTGCCCTAGCCGAGAATAGCCGAGATTTCTGTCCTGAAAGTCTCCCAGGGGCAGTGCAAAGAACAAAATTACAGTGACAGCTTTCGTATGGTGGCAGAGGAGAAAGGAGATTGGAGAACTCGCTAAGTGAGTGAGAATGTTATCCTGTCTTCTATATGTGTACATATGTTAGATGAATATCAGTTGACAAACAAGCACTCAGGACGACAATTTATCAAGCGTGAAGGATCCTCTTGGCATAGTGCTCATCTTGTTGCATGAAAGGGTGGGAAACTGCAGTTTCTCACCTGGTTGCTCCCACTTCTTCGTAGAACAGACTGCTTGGTTAATGCTGCACCAATTGTCTAATTATTAATCTGCCAGTCTTTATCTAAGGTGTCTTAGCCTAACGCGTCAGACATCTTCCACAGTCCCCAGCTAACAAGCTCTGGTTTGTTTTAAATGGAGAAATAAAGTTAAGTTTTATGAATTTGGACTGGTGAGTTGCCATATGTTTCCATGCAGTGCAGCAGCACACTTTTTCTATGTTGTAGAAGGAACAGATTTGTGTGGAGGAGAGACACTCCAGTGCAAGCTGGCACGCTACTAAGTGGGAAAGGACCAGAGAGGAGGATCCGGGAGAGCGGGAGCCGCCATCTTTTGTGTGTATGTCTTAGCCTAAGGCTGTGTACACACAGGGAAATTGTGTCTTGTCCGAGCATATGCTACTAGCGGGCGCTCGGTCGGGACAAATGACTGTCAGTCGCAGACAATCATGTGGTCCCATAGGGAACCGCACGATCGGCCGTGATTCACCAACAGGACCAATGGGCAACCAACCTTAGCTGTGTCAGGCCTGCACACATGGTAAGATATTTTCGGCCAACTGATACATGTCACTTATTGGTTGGTCGGCCAAAAATATCTTATCGTGTGTACCCAGCCTTAGGCCTGAAAAACAGTTTTGTTTTTTTTTAATGGATGTGCTTAAATTGACTAAAACTGCTTGTCAATTTCGAAATTTACAGGGCTGGTAAACTGACCTCTTTTTTTAAGTTATACTTTTGTTTTTAACCATTAATTGCGTGCATATTTTACAACTTAATCTTATAGGTTTCTGCATTTTTTAGGCCATATCATGCTCTGCTTCTTCTGAAGGATGAAAAAAGTTTGCTGAATGAACTTCCTCTGGATTGTTCTCCAGCTTTAGTAAGAATTATTAAGTCCGCATCTGCTGTAAAGAATCTCCAACAACTGGCTCAAGACGCTGATTTGGCCTTACTGCAGGTGCAATCATTTTTACTGTTGCTTATATTGTTAATTAAGCTGAATCAATTGATCAACTAATTATATTGTTAGAATGTGCCCTTTTGTGGAACATAATCATCATCATTTGGTGACATTGAAAGTTAAGCAAATGTATGGAGCGGTGTTTTTAAATTAAAATTATTTTTGGAGAGCATTGGCCATTTCTTGTTGTTTTTCCTATTTAAATGAGATGGGTTGTAAAATGCATTTTTGTTCTTGTTTGTAGCCAGTAAAATATGCAGTGCTTTCCTTTCTAAATTGTTTCTACACAGAGATCCAGCACTGTAAAGACAAGTAAAAATGTTTCTAGCATACCAACCCTACTGGCCCCACCCATTAGTTAACCTCCCAGCTCTCCAATGATCTACCCTATGTTCCTTTGAATGAAGGGCACTGGGCATGACATATTATATGAAGGAAAAAGTCAATAACATTTACTGAGGTAAATATTTTTCATGAATTCCTTGTACTCTGCATGATCTCTGTAGAAACCAATTCAAAAAGTGGGCAATGAATCATAAATGTATAGGTTTCCTTTTAAAAAGAAACTAAATGGTTAATTCAGTCCCCTCCTATATGCTTTACCTAGGATGAGACTGAAAAATCTTACCCGAATTGTACTACTCCTGTTCTGTCCCCTCACTTGGGACTGAAAGCCATGCCCTGTGCTGCCTATTGGAACAATTGCTTCTAGCAAGCAAGATCCGACTTGCAATAAAATAGGACAGGGTAAGGTAAGATTTCTCAGTCTGTACTCCCAGGGATAAGGATATAATATTTTAGGTCCTCAAGCTAGTTACAGCAGATGGAAGGGGGTTGATTAACCCTTTAAAGGGTAACTGATTTCCATACAAGTGTCCTTTAGTAAAAATAGCACATTCCTACCTTTAAAATGATTCATGTGTCTTATCTGCTATCTATCCAAAGTTATAGCAGTATAAAGTCTGCTGTTTTCAGCTAGCACATCACCAGCGTCATTGCTCCACACCACCTGGCAGAAGCACTGAGCATGCCCAGTTACTGCTGCAACAGCATCATCTACTGCATCATAAGTGTCTTAATCATTTTTAAAGCTAGCCACAAGCCTGAAGAGAAAACTAGGTAGATGAATAGACCGATAATGGTTGCAGATCTTTGAATAACTTCAGAAGAGATAATTTTGGGGGGCATGAGGCTTCTTAAAAAGCTTATTATATGACTGTCACACACGTCTTTATTCTGACTGTCTGAGTCTAACTTTACAAGCCTATAACTTAAGACCTAGAGAAGCTAGCAAACATCATCCTAATATATATATAATAGATACGAGGATCTGTTGCACTCCGGTCAAACAAACAACTGCCTGGGTGCTGTAGGTTAGGGGTATATATCCAACAGGGATGCTAAGCACTCCAAGGATTAACAAATGTAGTTTATTGAACTAAAGTAGGTCAAACGAACCTACGCGTTTCAGCCCGGGAGTTCTGGGCCGTCATCAGGGTTACAGACCTATGGACGAACAAGATTAAAAAGGCAAGGACACCCCCCCTACACACCCCCAGCCTGCCCCCCACACGTGCGTCCCTACTACCAAAGTGGCTTGTGCGCAGCTCCACTAATCAAAGCCTGGGAAACGATCATATGTGAAGAGAACCAGCCCACAAAAGACTGTAACGTAACATTATGTCTACACAAACTAACAACAAAATGTGCGCTAATAAAACCTTGGTTCCCCGCCCCCAGTACCAAGACACTCTCTTTGTACATTTAAGCCTAGTGGTGCTGGGCTATGTGGTGATCAGGTTGTAATATGCTAGTGCAAATAAGGCTAATCCCAGCCCTAAAATGATGACGTGCATAATACGTGCTAGCGATGAACATGAATATACAATATACCACAATTAATAAAATAGAGGTACCATAATTATGTATAAATATCTACCATGTGCTGTGTGAAAAAAAGATAAAAAACAGAAATGCAATTCAAATACAATCACTTACTTTTTTAAAAAAAATATATAGTTATTAATACACCAAGAGCATTTCTACTCTAACAATCGCTTATAGGAAGGTAAAGTATCAAAATTCTTTAAGAAACAATTTCTGCTTAAAAGAATACAAAAAGGTATTTAAAAAGTATACAAAAAGTATCAGGTTTCTTAATGAAATCGTTTCTGCTAAGAGACATGCGAGGCTGCTGCATGAAATCTATAAATAGCAGAATCATCTAGATGGGAACCCACTAAGTAAGACCACTCATAATTTAGGGCGAAAGTCAATAAATATATTAGGGATAGCGTGTGGATGAAATAAATAGATAATGGATCAGGGGTAGCATTAAGATGGAATAAACAGAAACAGAAGGATATAAGTAATTCCAGGAGGTAAGGGACTTCCCTGATCTTACAAAAAACATGATAACAAGAACTGTTCATTGAGCCCCCTGGGTGCTAAAGTGCCTAACTTTTTTATCCAAAATACTTCTCACTGGAGTAATAAGCGTCCCTTTTCGGCTACATTGGGGACGTTGTCAATTTTTTCAATAGCCATCCATTTAAAGGAACTGTAAACTCAGTATTTGCAGTCTTTGCCCTCCGTTTGTATTATTCACAGGGAGGTGAGAACGCTTATTCTCACCTCCCTGTGAATAATATTTTGCTCAGGGGACCGGGAACTTACCTTCACTCCGCTCCACTCGCAGCCGCTTCTGCACAGAACAGCTGTTCTGTCCCGAGCGCGCGCCCTATCTTTTGTATTGGCGCGCATGCGCCTAAGATAGGGCGCGCGGTCGGGACAGAGCAGCTGTCAGTGAAAGAGCGGCTGTGAAGGTAAGTTCCCGGTCCCCTGAGCAAAATATTATTCACAGGGAGGTGAGAATAAGCA
The DNA here is from genome assembly GCA_019447015.1 of Hymenochirus boettgeri. NCBI lineage: Eukaryota > Metazoa > Chordata > Amphibia > Anura > Pipidae > Hymenochirus > Hymenochirus boettgeri. The sequence goes on along the minus strand of JAACNH010007662.1, from coordinate 5,134 downwards.
TTCTCACCTCCCTGTGAATAATACAAACGGAGGGTAAAGACTGCAAATATTTAATTATATGGGTTTACAGTTCCTTTAAATGTGGCTAGGGAATGTCCTCTTTCCTTAAAATGCTTAGCAACCGATTGTTCCCCATAATTTTGTTCCTTATGGGATCAGGGTTTTTAGCACCTTCTTTAGATATCAGGGCCGCCCGTATGGAGGCCCGATGATTAGCCATTCTATCCCTTATCGAGGTAATAAGTCTTGCCCACATAGTGCTACAAGGGCATGTAATGAAATAGATGGCATCTGTACTGAGACACTTGTGCCATATTTTGAACCTACGTCCCGTGTGGGGATGCAGGAAATCTACCCCCGAGATCATATAGCTGCACGCTTGACAGCCTGTGCATTTGTGACAGCCATCTTTTTTGTAATCAAGCCATGTAAGACCTTGAACAGATTGGGGCTGGGACAACTTAGTTTTCACTAAAATATTTCTTACGTTTCGGGCTCTCCTAAATGCAAAAACTGGTTGGCTATGTTCAAAAGGTAGTGTTTTATCAGCGCTAAGGAGCTCCCAACAACACACACATTTAACTCACAATTAACTCACATTGCTATGTGAGTTAATTGCTATTTGGTTATTCGCTCTATCACCCTTATTAATCTTTTCAATATGCTGTTGCTTATATTTTTGGATAGCAGCTTCTCGTTGTATAGTTACTAGGTTAGGGTGATACCCTCGTGCAATAAATTTATTGGTCATTTCACCCAATTGTTTATTAGCTATCATTTCATTAATGTTATTAGTTAGGACTCTCAATAATTGGGAGATTAAGACTCCCTTTTTTTGATGGAATGGATGGTAACTGGAAGCATGAAGTAGAGTATTTCTGTCAGTAGGTTTCGAGAACAAACTAGTCTGAAAGCCCTGAGATGTTTTTGTGATTCTCATGTCCAAGTAATCAACTGTCCTTTCATGTGTCACCATGGTAAATTTGACCTCGGGGACCTTGTTATTAAAGCCGTCAAGGAATTGTACGCAGTCTTCGTAAGGACCATCCCAAAGGATGAATAAGTTGTCTATATACCGGCGAAAGATTAGCAATTTATGCCCAAACTCAGGAAAGATAAATCTTGTTTCGAAGTCCTCCATATAAAGATTGGCGAAGGCGGGTCCGACGTTAGACCCCATGGCTGTACCAGCTATTTGATTGTAATAGGCATTTTCAAACTGAAAATAATGGTTCTCCAACGAAAATAATAATAACTCCATAAGAAGCTCTATTGGGGGTTGTTTATGTCCTCCCCGCACCAACGCCTGTCTGCATATTTCTACTCCCTCCAACTGGGGAATTATAGTGTACAGACTCTGTACATCCAAGGTCATGAGAGTAGTGTTGTCGAGGGGACCCTTATATTGGGCCAATACTTCAAGTAGCTGTTGACTATCACGCAAGTATGTTCTCATTTTGGTGACCAACGGTTGGAGGAAGTGGTCAACAAAAATGGAAATAGGTTGGAGCAACGATCCCCTAGAGGACACTATAAGTCGGCCTGGTGGTGCCTTTAACGATTTGTGTACCTTAGGCACTGTGTAGATATTAGGCACCTTGGGAGCTGCTGTAATAAGAAATCTGAACTCCGATTCACTGAGCCATCCGGCTCTGTGTGCCATATGGATTATTTCGTCCAATTTTGTTTTAAGGCTTAATGTAGGCTCTTTATTAAGTTTTATGTAGGTCTTAGAGTCTTTCAATTGTGTGGTAAGTTCTGTCGTATAATAGTGGCGGTCCAGTAGAACCACTGATCCGCCTTTGTCTGCTGGACGAATAATCACATTAGGGTCCTCCTTTAAGACGCCTAACTATTTTGGATAAAAAAGTTAGGCACTTTAGCACCCAGGGGGCACAATGAACAGTTCTTGTTATCATGTTTTTTATAAGATCAGGGCAGAACCTTCCCTTCTGGGATTACTTATATCCTTCTGTTTCTATTTATTCCATCTTAATGCTACCCCTGATCCATCATCTATTTATTTCATCCATACGCTATCCCTAATATATATTTTTTTTAAACTCGATTTATTTTGGTTCCAAAGCATAACATTAGCTGTTAATCAGGTTACATTTTGTGGTATTACATTTACAGATATATTTATACATTAAATATTTTGGAAGTAGTATCTGTTTTGTCGATATTGATCATAGTTTAACATTATATACTCATTTAGGATCATATTACAATATCTCGGTTCTTATAACATAACTCTTAGATAACATTATAATAACAACATTTGCCTGCGGTTGCTCCGTCCACTGATAATAGGTTGGTTTGCCGTCCGCCTGCCCGGTACCACCTCCGGAGGTCCCCATATATATCTTACTTCAATAAAGCTTGGTCACCAGTTGGTCAGTATGTACATTCCTTCTAAATATTATGCTAACATGTTGGTAGAGTCTAGCCACGTGCCCCATATTTTTTGGAATTTGTCAGGGCAGTTTCTATGTTGGAATATGATCTTGATATATGGTAGATCATTGTTTACAAGTTGGATCCATTTTTTTATCTTTGGGGATCTATTAGACATCCACCTCATTGTGATTGTTTTACGTGCATAAAACAGAACTGCCTGCAGGAAAGCTTGTTCTTTGGTGAACCACACATCTTCTTCCAGTAAACCAAACACACATAGTTCGGGTGAGGGTTGGATGGGGTGCGGAGTGAGCGCCCTCAGAGTCTTGAATACTTCCACCCAGTAGTTATTTATTCTTGGACATTAAGTGTATAAAGTCTGCTTCTTGTGTCAGACATTAAGGACAGTCTGAGCTTTGGCCAGTGTTCATATGCTTCATCTGCCTTGGCGTATAGTATGCCAGGTGCAATATTTTTAAACTGTATAAGTTTGTTATTTACCGCTGGGGATACTTGGCAGTGTGTATGTAGGATATCTGGCCATTGGTCGTCCGTTATTGTTGGTATATGTTGTGTCCATTTTGCTTTGATTTGTTCTATTGTGGGTTGTGATTTGGCAGTTATTAGACTGGTGTATAGCTTGGATATAACTCCTTTCATCCCTTGTGTACGTATTATTCCGATCATTGAATGCTTTATTTTATTAAAATTATTGACAAAAATAGCTTTCAGCGCATGTTGTAGTTGAAGGTACCTGTAGTGGAGTATATTCGGTATTTTGTATATATTTTGGAGATCTTGGAAGGGGATTAGCTGCTTGTTCTTAATTAGATCCCCCAGTGTGTGTATTCCGTGTTCCCCCCACACCGTACGTCCTGGGAGACTTTTGCAGTTGTGGAAAGAGTTAGTTGTTCCAGAGTGGGGTGTGTTCAAAATATCCGTTGAGGTGGAATTATTGATTGATATGATTCCAGATTCTGAGCGTTTGTTTCTGTAGGGTGGTGCCTGGTCCTATCATGTGCAGTTTGGGTGCATCCAAGTATGCCATGAATGGGCTTGTTAGGTAGATAGCCATATCAGAGGGGGTCGGTGTGGTGTTTGTTTACCCAGCATTGCAAGTGTTTCATCTGGGATGCCCAGTGGTATAGTTGTAGGTTAGGGAGTGACAGTCCTCCCAATTGTTTGGGTGTCTGTAGAGTAGTGGTCTTGATTCTCGCATTTCTGTTACCCCATATAAAGGTGATAATTAGGCTATTTAGCTTAGTAAAGAATGTCTTAGGGATATATATCAGGGAGTGTTGTATTACATACAATATTTTTGGCAACAGGAATATTTTTATCATTTGTATTCGGCTCCATAGATTAAGTGAGACAGATTTCCAGGCTATAGTTTTTATTTCTAGTATATTCTATTAGTGAGGATATATTCATTGTGTAGAAATGTTGAGGGGATTTGGTAATGGTTATGCCCAGGTATTTAAAGTGTGGTACTATCGGTATTGGTATGTTGCTGGGTATTCTATGGGTTGGGAATGTGTCTAGGGGATATAGAGCTGACTTATCCTAATTTATCATGAGACCTGAATGTGTCCCAAATATATTTGAGTTCAAATGCGGCCATGAGTGGGGGGGCCAGGTTTTCTAGGTATAGAATGATGTCATCCGCATAAAGACCCATGCGATCCTCATGCTGATCTATACGAAATCCCCGTATCTGTGTGTCGGCTCTGAGGCTTAGTGCTAGTGGTTCGATCGCTAGGGCAAACAGATAGGGGGACAGGGGACATCCCTGCCTGGTGCCCCTCTGTAGTGTAAATGATGTGGTTAGTTCCCCATTGACAAGTACCTGTGCTGTTGGATTTGCATATAGTAACTTAACCCATTTAATAAAGTTTTGTCCAAAACCAAAATATCTCAGGATCTCCCAAAGGAACGGCCATTCAATAGAATTGAATGCCTTGCGGGCATCCAGTGAGAGAATTATTCGCTCCCCGGCATTGTCATGGTTCAGTTGTGTTTGTATTAATGTGCGTTTCAAGTTGATTGTCGTTGATTTGTTTGGCATGAAGCCCGTCTGGTCTGGATGTATTATGGAGCTAATAACACGTTTTAGGCGCTTTGCAAGGATTTTGGCCAGGATTTTATAGTCTGACGTAAGCAGTGAGATCGGTCTATATGATCCACATTCTTGTGGATCTTTCCCAGGTTTGGGTAGTACCACCACCGTAGCATTGTATAGAGACAGGGGTAGAGTTCCAGTGGAATATGATTCATTGTACATTTCTAATAATGGGTGTATTAGTTGGTCTTTGTATTTTTTATAGACTTCAGATGGAGGTCCATCTGGTCCCGGTGCTTTCCCGTTGGACAGTTCCCCTAGTGCAGACTGTATTTCCTCCTGTGTTATAGGCATATCTAGGGATATCCTTTGTTCGTTTGGGAAATTGTAGGTTGTTTAGAAATTGGTCTATATCTTCTTTTGAGCTTGTAAGACTAGAAGTGTATAGCTCCCGGTAGAAATTGTGGTAGTATTTTGGGGGTTGAGTGTACTAATGTTTGTTGGGGATTTTGTATGGCCAGTATTGTGTTTGAGTGGGAGTGGTCCTTTACCAGGTATAGCACAAGCAAATAAGGTTTGAAGGAAGCGCACTCTGTTTGTCAGAAAAATTCTGTTTTATTGCATAACACAAACACACTGTGTGTTTGTGTTATGCAATAAAACAGAATTTTTCTG
>JAACNH010007661.1:0-14520 GCA_019447015.1 Hymenochirus boettgeri | reverse complement strand
AATAACCCCCAGCAATCTGTCAGAGACTTCTAGAGTTTGAGGAACCCCCAGCAATCTGTCAGAGACCCCTAGAGTTATGGAAGTGGAGATGATCGGTTGAAATTGGCTTATGTTGCTTTGGTTGGTGTGTGCTGTTGTGCTATTGCTTGTTGAGGGTGTGGGACTTATTTGTGCTTGCTTGTGATTTTGGCTTTTGTGGGCTATTTTGTTGCAATGCTTAATCCTGCAGGTACTAGTATGCTATATACACTGCAGGTAAGATGGGCAATGGGCACGGGGTAGCTGCAGGGAGGAAGGTGCAAGCTGTGTTCACTTCAGACAGGGTGCAGCTGGGTCCTGTGTTTAACTTTTGTTATCAGCATATCTGATGTGAATAATAGACCCAGTCTGTCCTTAATCTCCACCCCCCCCACCCCCCACCCCACCAGCAGCTATACTGCAAATTGTTGGGTTACGTTCCCCAGCATCCCCAGAAAGATTCCATAGGGGTTACCTGGACATGGTGAATAGAGGATGTATAATGTTTGGAAATAATACAAGGCATAGGTCACTTTCACATAAGACTGATGTGTTGTAAGCTCTTGGTCAGTTACTTGCACATGTGGTTTTCTGACTGGAGGTGTCAAATCGGCACAGTGTGTGGCTCACTATACACTCTCAATGGGGCTGCCCAAAGTTAGCCATGGTTTAACTGATGTGCTAGGATGAGAGAGCTGTAAAACATGAAGAATGGTGTGTTCTCTACAGAGAAACTGATATGGCTGCCCAGTTAATAGGGCAATGTGTATAGTAATTAGTGTGGATGTGTATAGAATCAATGTTTTCTATTTAATAAAGGAACTGGTCTGGTTCATGGGAGCCATTGTCAAAGCCTAGTGAGTGAGCTATCTCTAGTGATTCCATGTGTGGGATATGATATTATTAACTGTTGTCAGAGTCTGTCAATGTTCGGTAATTATAACCAATGATTACTTTCTATGTGTCCCACACACAGGAGACAGAATGCATTGAACTTCACTGTAAACTGAGTTTTGCAAAGACATTGTCTGTTACTGTTGCCAACAAAGCCATAGGCTATGAATCGGGTTACTCTGGTTCATATAAGGGACTCTAATCTTATTTATAGTGGTTGAAATAAGTCCATTTTTGTATTTATAAGATCTGGAATTTGTTTGAAGAGATATTGCTGTGAAATATTGGGTATTTATCATCTGGCTTCTATGTTCCACTAAGGTGTCTAGAGCTGGGCTGGTGCACATAGTCAGGTGCATTCCTTGTATTGGGCTTTTGGAATGAGAAGCTCCAACCGGGTAACTCCACAGGGGAGGGGGCCAGACTAACCATCTTCTGGTGTATATAGATTTCTAATATAAAAACTTTATGGGAAGCGGGGGATTAGGGAACACCAGCCTGATCCGTGCACTCAGGTGAATGTATTATACTTAGTGCTTCTGCTCTAGTTGTATCATAATTGTACAAGACGTATGTAGCTATGGCCAGCCTGATTGGATGACAGATGTTCCCCCCCCCTCAATTATTTATTTATATGGTATTCTCTTACATTCATCTTCAGTCCATGTTTCCACGACCCTATAAATACCCAGAACAACCAAATAGCAGAAGAAAGAAAATGGATTTACATTAGTCACTGCCTAATTTAATAGCTAAAAGCACCCCCAGTGACATAAAACGCGTATATCAATCTTTAGTATGAGGCACACCTTAACCATTATGTGTAGGTTTCTCAACAATTATTGGGAATCATTAAAGGGTATCCCCCACTGGAAATAAAAAAAAAATGACATTTAGTTATATTGAAGAAAGGGAGGTAAAGGAGCCTGTCAGGCTAGCGGCTGAGGAGAGAGTGATCGGGAAAGTACCTTACTTCTCTCCTGGACCCTGCAGGTTTTATTGAAGAACGGGAGGTTTACACAGTCCTTTAACTCTCATCCTTCAATAAAGTTATAGGGCAGATCTTCATCCCTGGGTTTTCCCCTAGTTCTGGCTCTTCCTCCTCTCATAGTTGGGATTCTTCCCATACTGTCTTTGCAAAGGGCCCCTTCCAGTGATTAGTGCCGGTTATTCTGAGAGGGGGCGGAGCCAAACCATCACTACAAGCCAGATTTTTTTAAGCACAATATGGGGATATTAGGGAAACTCAGAAGTAAAGAGAGGAGAGGGGGTGGGACAACTATACTCCCCTTTCCCCTTTCCATAATTGCATAGCTACCAGGGTGAGGACTCTGGGCTTCTTTACTTAAACAGCTGTTATACTTACTTAATGTTTCCCTTTCCACTCTGGTTCCATTCACCCCACTTCCCACCTGTCAGTGATGTAGCCCAATGGGAAGACAAGCTCTGACAAAGAAGAGCAAGGCCCGGAACTGGGAAGTAATTACATTAAAGGATTTATGATTTAGGTACCCACCCTGGGTACTGTACTATGGAAGTGTGGAAGAAGGATGGGTGAGTATAATTGTCCATAAGTGAGTGAAGTTTTTTCCATTTGATTAATGAACTCCAGCATGGGAGAGTCCCATCACTTTAAGACCCTAAATGCATGAATCAAGAATGAGCCTCAAAAATGAAGTTTTCCTTTTTTCAGTAAATACCTGGCAGCTATCCTGAAAATAAAATTCATTTTGGCATCCATTTGTTCTTCTTTAAATATTTTTTGGCAGAATTTATTTTGGGTCAATTTGCATTCGGGTATATTGTAGAAGGACAGCAATGTGGGGAAAGTTTTAACATGTTGTTTGTGTTAAATGTGCATTGTGTGAATATTTATTACTTCCTGATTCTCTAAAGGAGAACTCGAATATTTATAAGCAGTTTGATGTTTGTTAAATATCAGTAAAACTGTTGGGGGGTTTAACACAAAAAATGTACCAGGGCTAAAAATGGGGAACTGAGCTATGGGTTCAGGCAGTGGGTGCAGGAGCAAGTGTTTATGCTGCAGAGGAGGATAAGTTTAAACAGAGCCCAGGACTTAGTTCTGTTAGATATGGTAAGAAGTTATAAGAGTTTTTTCTGTTGTCAGATGATTTACTCTAGCATGGTAGCTAATGCTGATTAAAATGAATTGTACACTGAAAAAATTAATTTGCCTCATTTCAATATATAAATGAAAACATGTAAAACAAAGTAGGACTTACTCTGATGGTGTTGTGTTGTGCATGATTCAATCCGTATGTGTTTTGTTAAGCTCAGTCCCTCAGTTTCCAGTCCCCTGACTATCTGACTCTTTGTGAGGGTAAGAATGCTCAGTAATCCCTATTAGGCGCATTGGGAGAGGGAATTTTCCAACATGCAGTTCACGAACCAATGGTCACCATTCCAGCTACAGCAAAACTATACATAACAGAAGAAGAGTTTATGATACTAATGGTGCACAGATGATTCGATATTATTGGATGATGGCGGACAATTGTATGGCCACGTTTAGGGCCACCGTAAGGAACTTGATTGACAGTTGAAATTTTTTTAATTTTATATATACTAAGAAAAAACAACACTTTAATTAAAGAGAAGTATTATTTAAAAATGCAAGGCACAGTTTATAATTATATAATATACCAGTAATAAAAGAGTACAGTACCTTTAAAAAATTACATCAAAATCAGGTTATGTATAAAGGTGCAAGGCAAATTGCCTTGCACCTTTTAATACATAACCTGATATTGATGGAAATTACTATGTTACTATGTCTGTATTAGTGATTCTCCATCCTGTAACTTATATAGCATTGCTGTATAGACCTAGTGTAAGATTTTATTATCTAACCAATATAGGTTTTAAGGGGGATGCAAATTAAAGGGCTGATTGCATCATCTTTTTTCATGCTGCATTAAGTTTTAAAAACGAATACTGGTGAACCACATACTGTGCAAAAATTGTGCCTAATTGTATAAAGGTCTACTTTGTCATAGGGAAATCCTGGCATGTGGTAATTGGGAACTCTATCATAGATGAAATAGTTGTAATCTTTAAAAGGAAGTTCACTGGATAAATCTATGTTGTTTTTTAATTATTTATAATTTGAATAGTTAGATATGCTGTAGTCAGTAGTTAGCTGCCATTTTAAGTTCTGCAATAGACCTTCTTCTTTGGATGCTCATTTTACTAGACGTCATTGACTTTAGGTTGGTTCAGACATGCTCAGATCTCTTCAGAGCAAGAATCACCCCAGGGGCTTAGTCCTGCCAATAGGAAGTCTTTTGAGGGTCCCACAAACAAGAAATTCACACTTCATGCATTATTTATTGCACAGAGAAATCGCTGGATGGGCAGAATAGTAGAATTTCACTCTACCTATTTTTCTTGAAAGCATGTGTTGATTGTGCAGAACTTACGCTTTAAATCCCTTAATCCTGTAATGTATTTTTGATGTGGGGTAACGTTAACACTTTGGGGAACTTCACTCAGAATAGAATTGTCATTCCTAGATCTTGGTCCCTCCACCATGCCAAAGTCCATGTATATTATAGTTCTAGGGGCTGAAAGAATGGTAACTCTGAGACCATTAAAGAACTAAAGAGCCATTTATTTCCTGGCGTTAGATTTATGGCGCATATATGGTTTAGAATGTTTATTAAGTAGCAACACATAAGCAGGGCTTGTTAAGAGAGGCGTAGAGAGCACAAACTAAATGAAACAGAGATTTTTATGATTATTATATGGTCCCAGTGCGTATACAGGTTAGACAGAGCCTTCCTCTCTGTGTGGGGGATCTATTTATTATGTTCATCATTCTTCTTAGGAAGACATTAAAATGTGTATCCTGAAATAAACTTTATGTATATATTTGACATAAAGGGAGGAAAGTGCAAAGTTAAAGGCATTTTTCACTGAAAAGACTTTTATTTCCAATATTTACCTTATGTGGCAGTAGACCTATTGTATGTCTAATTCAGTAATAGGAGTACATTGTATATAACCATATAAATGGAGAACATTAATAATAAAAATGTGTAGGTGATTACCAATGTAATGGGGACCTATCTGCTATATTCTACATTTTAATCATTGATGTTTACTCTCTTTATGTTTCCATCTTTTTTGCTGTCAGTACCATTAAAGGGGCACTAAACCAATAATTTATGTACCTTGCATCTTTATCTATTAATATAGGGAGGGAGACGATCGCTATTTCAACCTCCTGTGAATAATAGAATGCCCAGGTTACCAATTTAAACTTACTTGCGCCACTCTCTTGCAGCTTCTCCCCACCAGATGGCGTACCATCTGACCGCATTTCTATCTTTTGTGCATGCAGGCCTATAATAAAGATAGATGCATGATTGGGCCAGTGCCCTCATCCGCTGGAGAGAAGCAGCGAGTGGAGCCGGCAGGTGACTTAACTCTGTAACCTGGACATTATATTATAATAGTGAAGATGCAAAGTACATTAAACTATTGGTTTGGTGTACTTTAAGTCTAGGGGGGTCAGATGTGACTCACAGGAAGTGTTTCCTAGAAGCAGAGGAGCCTGTGCAAAGTTCCCAGGGTGAGGACCTATCTCCACCAGGTCCTCGTTTCTGGGTTCCTTTGTCCACTAGTGCAACCTTATGGCCAATCGGAAGATGCACTCTACTGCCAACATCACAAACAGAAGAAGAGGAAACAGAGATGCAAAGGAAAGTGTAGTTAAGTAGCGCTGTGTGGTGTGTGTGGAGGGGGGGGGGGGTGGGGGGCAGTATTATCTCCATTAAATATAAGACTCTGACAGGAGATAAGGCAGTAATCCGGGAAAAAGTATCGGGAAATGTCATCTAATAAGCCTTGTAAGGAATTTTTAGAGATCAATATTGTAGTGACCTAAAGTGATGGAAAATCTTCTCTTAAAGTCAGTCCATCATGGTAAATAATGGGGTGGGGAAATTATGCTTGTGGTTACATTTAAAAGGAAAGTAATGTTGTCAGATGGTATTTGGAACTTCCTTTACCAATGAATGTATTTTGTTTGAGATCTATTGAGTTATTTCATTTGCTTTAAGCATTTTCCCAGCCAATTCAGTAAGTTTGCAGGTCCCTGGAACAAGGCAGGATTTTCGCTCTGGGCCATAAACTGTAAATGAGTAATATAAAAGTGGTTAGGGTTCAGTGAAGCAATGTATGTTGTATATTAGAGACAGGAAGGTACAGTTCCTTCTGGATTTGCGTTCCAACAAATACTGTGGAATGGGCAGAATGGAACAACACAGAACACAAAGCATAAACCTAAGGAGATAGAAAATTTAATTATATTCCAGCTTTACTGTTATCATTGTGTGCCATATAATGATCATGGAGGGTGTGCGCATTCATACTGTTCTGCATTTTCTCAATGACAACGCATTTAGAAATGCAACAGCAAAATATCCATTTCCTTTAGGGTTTAAATATTTTAAAGGACCATAAATCTTTGATGGCAAGGAAGCATTTTTCTTTTTTATTAGACTTCCGGTCCGTGACTGTATTGAACTGCACTGCAGGGAGATTCCAGGGTCTGAAATTGCCTAATATGGCAAAAAATAACTTGTATTACTAATTACAATGGCAAAAAAACAAATCTTTATCTTGGTGTCAGTTTGGTACGGTCATTCCTAATACAACGTGTTTCTGTTCTGTATATCACATTCTTTGATGTGTCAGTGCAATGTCTTTCCAATGTTCTGGTGGTCACTCCCTATATACAAGGATTGGAAGGTTTATGGTGAATAATTCTGCCTGATTTTTCTCAACCAATATTTTGTTCACATTAGACGTAACCAGTTTTCTGTAAAAACTGACAGATCAGACATTCTGAGAAATCACAGATGATTATACGATTTGTAATTGTTGCACATATGAAAATGTCACTGTAATTTGACCAACTGCTACTGATCAATTTATAGTTGTAGGTCTGGTTTGCCAGTATATTGGGCCAAAGTCAGCCCGTGTGTGCTGGGCCTAATGGAGAGCTACATCATACTTTAGATAAAAACAATCTGACATTTCTGTTTATATTGATTTTTTTCCTGCCATCTCTAGATAAAAGGTACCGCAAAAAATTCTACTCAACCTACAGAATATCTATTGCTGTCGTGACAATTTATTATTGTCTCTTTATAAAGCCGGTGTGTTTTCCCCTGGTAAAGGACTGAATAGAAACAATAAGATAAGAGTTCAGAGGGCCCTGCTTGTAGTGATTCGTTGTATGATAAAAACAGGAAAGAGAAAAACAAATTTTAACAATCCTATAATGAACTGAACCGGAAGCACAACAAAACCAACTATGACATGATAAACTTGCCTTATCATTTAATCACAGTCCCATTCCTTGTCCAGGTCCTTACTCCTTCATTGAAATTTACCATGCCCTTAGCATTTGAAATTTAAGGTGGCCATACACATTTGATTCCTATTGCATTGTGCGACAGATCACATCAGTATCCTCAGCACACATGCAGTGGGGATCGCACAGACGGACCTGAACGATCGCCCCCTAAGTAGTAAGGGATGGGTTCAACCGATCGCCCAAAAGTGGTATGGCTTAGGTTGGTCATTTATAGACTGATAGTATCGTCTCCCTTTACTTTAGGCATAGCTAAAATAGTTTGAGCCGTATTAGTCCAGTAGCATATACGAAAAGATGAGTACTGTAGGATAAGGTGATACCTTTTTTTTATGGACTAACAGTTCTTTTTACAGACAAGCTTTCGAGAGATACACTTCTCTCTTCCTCAGGTCAAGCAAGTGTTATCTAGTACTGCTTGACCTGAGGAACAGAGAAGTGTATGTCTCGAATGCTTGTCTGTAAAATTTACTTCAGGTAAATAGGGATAACGGCCGATGGAAATTTTGACGACTGCAGATGTCGACCACAAAGCGGTCCGTTTTGGCCCCTACACAGTGCCGATAATGGTTAAATCCCGTTGGTCCCTGATGAGATATATTTATTATCGGAATTTCAGCATGTGTATGGCTACCTTTCGGGTGTCGGTAGCTTTGACAGTACGAGCTTTGCGATTGGACTAGACAGTATTGACAGTTATTCCTCTGCATATGAAGGCAGTTCTATAAAGCTGGTGCACTGTCCCCAGAATCAAAAATGATTCTCTTTTCGGCCTCATTCTTTAGTGTTCCTTGGTCACCTGTGAGACACACAGGCTGCCAGTCAAAGTCCCTTCCATACCCACTGCCTACAACTGCTGATAAACTATATTTCTTTGTTTTCAGGATAGTCAGTAGATACCAGGTGTTTTATCTCAGCTTCACCTTTATAATTATAATAAATGTCTATCCAGTAACAGTCAAGCTATTTAGTATTTTGAGATTTACGAGGAAATGAAAACCCTCCGGGCAAATATAGGGTGACACATTGAGCGGGGCATTGTTAGAGCTTGTTAATGTCATAAGTAAAATGTCTTTTTAGTGTAAGATACACTGACCGCTGTTACATAGTCCAAAAAATAAGCTAGGAGCTCTTCCATATTAATTACACAAAGCAGCAGTTTTATAGCATCCTTTCCCACTGCATTTATGGTCAGACGAGACATTTCACTTCTGCTCTTAGAGAAAGTCAGGGTTCTCCCATCAGAACTTCTCTTCTGCTTTCCAAGGGCAAGTCAATTACTATGAGCTGCAATAGCAGAGAGTCCTAGATTCTCTCCTTCCCCGTTCCTAGAGAGGTCCCTGTCACTTTCACTTCCAATATTTCTGGTTTGTACCATTCCCACGGTCTCACAGTCTCATTTCGTAATTTCTGAAAGGAAGTAATTATAGATCCCTCCTCCCTAGGAATGATGATATTATTGGAAACATTATACTCACTAAACAATTTTTCTGAAACTACAATTTGGACAGTAAAATGGTGGTACTCACATATTTATCTGTGCTTGCTTTGTCATTAATATTAATGTTTAGTGAGTGCTCCTAATTGCCCCCACCCCCCTTACTCACTGCCTTCTTGTAGTGTCTGCGACACTTAAGCTCTGCACAGCCTCACCATGGACACTGCTCTGCTTACACATTCCCCTCCCTCCCCTTGGCTTCTTTTCTCTCCTGATTCTCTTAAATGTTGCAGAAAGTGTGCTGGCACGCCGGCAGAGGTCAGGCATGGGTCACTAGTATAATTTCTTCTTCTTGATGACGAGTCTTTCCCTATAAATGCTGTGATTTCAAATGATGATTTCTCAGAATCACAGCTCCGATTTAAAATCTGAAAAAAGTGGGAGTGGGATCTTGCTGGTTTAAGGGTTATTCGATAAAGATACTCTTTAAAGGATTATTCACACCATCTGGGTTGATGGATATTGACCTTTTACTGTCCCTATGTCTTATTCACTAACATATGATATTGTGATTGTAAATGTATAGTTATGTGATAGGGTTACAACAAAACAGTTTTTTCTTTATAAGTCAGTGACCAATTTTAACCTATGTTCCTCCAACACACCAGCTCAAACTAATATGTGTACATTTCTTGACAGAATGCAATGCATTGATCTGTAATATATGGCATATTATACCACTTAATATGCTAATTACCAGCGTACACTGAGCATATTTTCCTTGCAGCTGTGCATTCTCAGATCGATTCCCGACAGACACCACTAGCAGCAAGTACATATTAGTGTAGAGATTCCCTCGTTATTCAGCAAGCTCATTATAGAAGTGTACACGGTTTCGTTCTGGGTAGACATGGTATAATATATAGTTATTCATTATGCAGATAGATGGGCATAGGTGCAGACTAATACCTTTATATTTCTCTCAGTGGTCATTAGAACTGAGCAGTGAAGCTATTGCAAGAATTAATTTTACAGCTTTATGGTGTTACAGATTTCAGATGCAAATTCATACATTATTCAGCCCCAGTTTCTCACACTCCAACACTTGCTCAAATTAAAAAAAAAACATTATTTCGGTCTTACAGTTATATTTCAAACCTCAAACATTACCCAGTCTTATAATTTGATTGGCCAGGGATCGCGTGACACCAGCAGCTGACCAATCGTTTGAAACCCAAATCCTCTCCTGCTCAATATCAAGCCTATCATAGGCATAGACTTACCTGGACAGTCGGGCTGCATTACATATGCATTTTATTAGTTATAAAGGGCAAGTCCAGCTCGAAATGAAAAACTTACCCCCAAAAACCCTAAACAGTAATGTTTGAAATGTGAAATATATAAGTCTAACGGAACTGATCTGCACATGTCCGTTTCCGTTCTGCTTTCCAGATTCTTCCATGTCGTAGTAACTGTCAGTATTGATTGACAGTTGACATCACAGCCAATGACTGAATGTTATCCCCTATATGCCCTTTCTGAGCATGCCCAGGCTCAGTACCTGCTCAGTACAGGTTTCTAATTGCTCAGTTTATTGAGGCATCCAGAAGCATAGCAGACATACAGTAATGAATTCATAGGACAAACTATGATATATCAACATATTTGAAGAGGCATTCTTTAAAGATGTTCTTATGAGGTGGAGTTGTCCTTAAAGCAAAATTGCGCTCACTGAAACACTGTACAAAGCCATCACAATGGTGCATTTATTTAAATGTATTTTGCGTTGGTGGTATGGGCATTGCCTACATCCTGTTGCTAAGGTGGGACAGCAGTTATTTTCGAGTGTTGAACTTGAATTATTTTTTATAAAAACCACCTATGACACATCCTGATTGGTGTGTAACTAAAAATGAAGCCTTACCTTCTCCGTAATTGAGTGGACACATGAACCTCAGATGCATTATCATGTTTTAAAAGGTATTGGTTTTTTAGCTGGTGGTGTGCTGCAAGGGGACTTGGCAAGTGGTCCTCATAGGTGCGAGCTCCCAAGTGGGTGAGCATGCCGTCATTGACCAGGGTTGCAGGCACCCACCCAGAGCAGTTTTTATTTTTAGAAATAACTTCAATAAAATTGTGAGGTTAAATTTAGTGAGCTCCAAACTCCAATCTAGTAGTTCAGTTTTATTTTTAACTGCCTTATAGGTGCACAGGGTTGCCAGACGTCTATATTTGGACGGAATTGCCCTGACTGTAGGGTTAAAATCCACAGTCCCACAGTCAGGGCTGAAATCTCATCTGGCAGCCCTGCCCAGTTACGCCCACTCCCTGCCCAGTTATGGCCCTAACTCCACCGTCTGGCCCCACCCCAGCCCCGCTTTTCCATGCCCGTAATACCTTTTTGTCGCTGATCAGAGAAATATCAGGACCCACCCACATAATAGAGTTTTGTACTAATGACTTAAATAAAATAAAAGGACAATATTTCAAGCAGAATTACTTGAAATTATATGTAGACTATTACACTATTGAACTCTCGTGTCCTTTCTACGTATGTGACATACTATCATTACATGTTAACATTACATTAGGTTTTTTTACCTTACTGAGTGACAGTATATTTAGAATACACTTAGAATTTCGCACAAGATGGTAAGTGTTTTGCAGGTCAGGGACTCCAGGTGACATACACTCATTACACAGTAAGGGGCATGTTTGTCTGTTATATAAACAGGTGTAGCTAGTGACCTATGGGCCCTGATGCAAATTTGGACAACCATCCCCCACTCCACCACAAACACAATATCACCACAAACCAAATAATCATTCCATTAAAAAGCATCCAAGTTCATCATTAAAACATTTAAAAAAATACACATGAGGAAGGGGGCATTATACAGAATGGTAAAATGGTTGGCAGATAGACATTGCTAAATTGGTCTAAAAACTGGTACTGTTAAATGGTTGGCAAACTGACATTGGTAAAATGATGGCAAAGTGGTACTTGATGAACAGAAATGCCAAGAATTTTTAACTGCCAATTTGCCAACCTTTTACCAATGTCTGTATGTAAACTTGGCACACAGAGAATGGTAAAAATGCCTAGTACATGGACCACTGGCAAAATGGTTGGCCCACAGGCGCTGATAAATTGGTTGGAAAACTGACACTGGTAAATCGTTGGCAAGACACTGGTAAAATGCTTCCAACTGCAACTAGCACAATGGTTGGCACACAGACATGGTAAAATGGTTGGCAAATTGTCAGTGGTAAATGGCAGTTGATGACGGACAACTGCAATTTGCCAACCATTTTACCATCTCTGTATGCCAACTTGGCATACAGAGATTGGTAAATGGTTGGCAAATTGGCAGTGGTAAATCAAGGTTAGTAGCTGACACAAACAAGAACACCTTGAAAAGCAGCCAGCAGGTACTCAGCAGAGGCAAATTGGCAGTGCACTTGTTGCCAGCTGGGCCACAAAGTGAAAGTGAATGAAATGAAAGCAGCAGGAGGTACTTGTCACTACAACACACAGGTTATTAGGAGGGAAAGTGTCTGACGTGCACATCAGGTTAGTAGCAGTGTGTGTGATACCCCCCACACACACACACACACACTTACTACTACACCTCACCTGCTAAACTCAGTAGGCAAGGCACGCCGCAGTGAGTTACTGAATTATAAGCACAGGCAGAGGCGGTCAGTGGGTCGGAATATGACAATTAAAATTGAGCTTTTGAAGACTGGCTGTTGTGGGCCCCCCAGGTACATGGATCGGTCACAATTGAAACCATTGTGACTCTGGTACCTAACACCAGTGAGTATTATATAGAAAATAATGTGCCCCTCATTGTAAAATATAAGGATTTCAGAAGTTACGAGAAAGGTCCTTAAAACTGACTCCAGGTCATGCTTCTAGCTGCAGTCTATCTAAAGTTAAAGCAGTATAAAGGGTGTTCCTTCCTGCTAGCAGTGAGCTGTCCATAGCTAAAATAAAGGGCAGAGAATAGTTGCAGATCTGTTACTAGCTTCAGTAAAGATTTTTTTGGATGGGGCTTATGGCACAGCTAATAACAATGCCTGTCGCAGAGACACAATATAGGGCAGTTGGGAGTGTGTAACTTACTTACTTAAGCCTATAACTTAAGATCTGGAGAAGCTAGAGACGTCATCCTGTTTGATAGAAATGAGGAGCTCTTTTGCATAAAGCACATGTGTGCTCCGCCATAAATCTTAATTAAAATAGGTAAAAAGTTGATAAAGGTAACACTTAAGTGACAAGCAGTGTAACTGTAACCGGCAAGTTATTACATGTGCAACACAACATTTTCGTGCCACAATAGGCCTTTCTCACTTGAGAAAGGGCCCATTGTGGCTCGAACATGTTGTGTTTGTGCATGTATAAACTTGCCGGTTGCAGTTACACTGCTTGCCACTTGAGTTTCACGTTTACATACACACCCTTATTTCTTCCAATTTTTCAGGGGCTTACATTTACTCTAATGACACTTACTGTAGTGGGATTTTAAAGTTTATTGGTGTTTTAAGAGGGTTGTTTTTAAATTCTGAATGCAGAAATTTGGGTTTAGTTCTCCTTTAATGCTTGGTACATCAGTTAAAGAAACTTTAAGCCACAAATAGCCTATAACGGCTCTCATTCATAGCCCTGTATGTTCATGGAATGTGTCATCAACAAAAACTTTGCAAGTAGTTAGCAGACAATAAGCAGAGATCCAGCCACCTGGATCATTACGGTATGTTGCCGCTGGTCTGTTTAATAATCCTTCCTTCATAATTCAACAGTCCACATTGACAAAAACACTAGCAGTGGCACGAGTGACAACAGATTCTCACATCACAGCAAATAGGATTGTCATACACCCCAAGAAGTGTGTGAAAATTAGGCATGTGTTTCCGCTGCTGTCTCTGGAAATGTGTACCAACTATGATCATTTATAATCTAGTGTGCTGGACCAGGGAATCGTCTTCTGCTTGATATTGCAGAGGTTTGGAAGTTCCGTTCTCCTTTTAGCTTCGCTATAAAATGGTATATTTTTTTTATTTTTCCTTCTTCCTTCCCCCCAGGTTGGAGAAAGGATTCTTGATTATTTTCTTCAATTCTTATTGCCGTGTCTAAAAAAGTAGAGGAACATCTTCTTAGACACAATGTTCTGAATATTTAAGCAAAGTGTTTCCTAAAGTCTGATAAACTGAGCAAGCATTATATTATAAGAAGAATTTACGTATATGGATTTCTTTGGGTACTAGCATGTCATTAGTTGATGTTTTTGTCTTTCTGTAATGTAACTAAACAAATTGGAGGATTTCCATATAAACTGATACAGTGTTCCTATGGTGACACCAAGGTTACTGGGATGTACTACAAAGAATTTCTCTATTTTTTAATATTTTGTTCTTTGTGTAACCCTTGAAAATAATAAATATATATACATTTATATATCATTTGTTTATATTTGAATTCTATCACTCTGACAGATAGCAGAGGAACCTCCAGCTGTCTGTCAGAGACCCCCAGAGTTTGAGGAACTCCCAGCAATCTGTCAGAGACCCTAGAGTTTGAGGAACCCCAAGCAATTCGTCAGAGACCCCTAGAGTTTGAGGAACCCTAAGCAATCGGTCAGAGACCCTAGGGTTTGAATAACCCCCAGCAATCTGTCAGAGACTTCTAGAGTTTGAGGAACCCTAAGCAATCGGTCAGAGACCCCTAGGGTTTGAGGAACCCCAAGCAATTCGTCAGAGACCC
>JAACNH010007660.1:0-14520 GCA_019447015.1 Hymenochirus boettgeri | reverse complement strand
AGGTCCAAGACATTGAGAACACATGTGAAAGTTCCCATACAATGAGAACAGAAGGTAACAGTCCCATAAAGTGAGAAAACAGATAGTAAAGGGAAGAAAGGGGGGGGGACAGGTTTGGAGCAAGGGAAAGGAAAGAGAGAGAAGGAGAAGTGGGGGAAAGAAGGGGGTAGAGAAGGGGAGGGATAAAAGGGGAGAAAACAGGGAACAAAAAAGGAAAGGGGGGTAGGAAGGGGTGGACTGGGAAGTAAAAAGTCACATCGTCTTAAAAGTTGGGTATTTCCTCCCCATACAGTGAGAACAGACAGAAAAGTTCCTATACAGTGCGAGAACAGATGGTAAAAGGTCCCATACAGTAATAACAGTCAGTAAAGGACCCATACAGTCAGAACAGACCGTAAAGGTCCCATACGGTGAAATCAGGACTGTGGTCCTATACCATGAGAACAGACAGTAAAGGTCCCCTACAGTGAGAAGAGACAGTAAAGTCGCATACAGTGAGAACAGATGGTAAAGGTCCACAACAGTGAGAACACACTGTGACAGTTCCATACAATGAGAAAGACAGAGGTAACAGTCCCATACAGGTGAGAACAGCTAGTAAAGGTCCATACAGTGAGAACAGACAGAAAAGTTCCTATACAGTGAGAACAGATGGTAAAGGTCCCATACAGTGAGAACATATGGTGAAGGTCCCATACAGTGAGTTAAGATAATAAAGGTCCCATACAGTGAGAACACACAGTAAAGGTCCCATATAGGGAGAATCGACATGTAAAGGCTTCATACAGTGAGAACAGTCAGTAAAGCTGCATACATTGAGAACCGACAGTAAAGGTCCCATATATGGAGAACAGACAATAAAGGTCCCATACAGTGATAACAGGCAGTAAAGGTCCCATTACAATGAAAACAGACAGTAAGGTCCCGTATGGGGAAAACGAGCAGTAAAAGTCCCATACATGGAAAACAAACAATAAAGGTTACATACAGTGAGACATAATGTGAAGTCCCATTCAGTGGGTTAAAGATAAAAAGGTCCCATACAGTGAGAAACAGGCAGTAAAGGTCCCATACAGGGAGAATCGACAGTAAAGGCTCATACAGTGGAAACAGTCAGTAAAGTGCCATACATTGAGAACCGACAGTAAAGGTCCATTATGGAGAACAGACATAAAGGTCCCATACAGTGTAACAGGCAGTAAAGGTCCCATACAATGAAAACAGACAGTAAAGGTCCCGTACGGGGGAAAACAGACAGTAAAAGTCCCATACATGGAAAACAAACAATAAAGGGACATACAGTGAGAACAAATGTGAAGGTCCCATTCAATGGTAAAGATAATAAAGGTCCCATACAGTGAGAACAGACAGTAAAGGTCCATACAGGGAGAATCGACAGTAAAGGCTTCAACAGTGAGAACAGTCAGTAAAGCTGCCATACATTGAGAAACCGACAGTAAAGGACCCATATATGGAGAACAGACATTAATGGCCCATACAGTGAGAACAGACAGTAAAGGGTCCCATACATTTGAGAAACAGACAGTAAAAGTCCCATACAGAAAAAACAGACAATAAAGGTGCCATACATTGAAACAGATAGTAAAGGTCCCATACAGTGATAACAAACAGTAAAGGTTTATACAGTGAAAAACAGGCAGTAAAGGTTCCCATACAGTGAGAAAAGACAGTAAAGGTCCCATTACTGTGAGAACAGACAGTAATGGTCCCCCTACAGGGAGAATCGACAGTAAAGGCTTCCTACAGTGACAACAGTCAGTGAAGCTGCCATACATTGAGAACCGACAGTAAAGGTCCCATATATGGAGAACAGACATAATGGTCCCATACAGTGGAACAGACAGTAAAGGTCCCCTACTGAGAACAGACAGTAAAAGTCCCCTACAGGAAAGAAACAGACAAAAAGGTGCCATACATGAAAACAGATAGTAAAGGTCCCAAACAATGATAACAGGCAGTAAAGGTCCCATACGGTGAAAAAAGACAGTAAAGGTCCCAAACAGTAAGAAAGACATTAAAGGTCTTATAGTGAAAACAGACAGTAAAGGTCCCACACAGTGAGAACAGAAGTAAAGGTCCAATACAGTGAAATCAGACAGTGATGGTCCTATACCATGAGAACAGACAGTAAAGGTCCCATACAGTGGGAACAGACAGTAAAGGTACCAAATAGGGAGAAATGACAACAAAGGTCCCTTATAGTGAGAAAGACAGTAAAGGTGCCACAAATTGAGAACAGACAGTAAAAGTGCCCTTCAGTGAGAGACAACAATAAAGGTCCACATACGTGAGAAACCGACAGTAAAGGCACTACAGTGAGAACAGACTGAAAAAGTCCCATACAGTGAGAACAGACAGTAAGTTCCCATACAGTGAGAACAGATGGGTAAAGGTCCAATACAGTGAGAACAAACTGTGACAGTGCATTACAATGGAAAGAAGGTACCCGTCATTCATGAGAACACAACAGAAAGTGACTACAGTGAGAACAGACTGAAAAAAAGTCCCATACAGTGAGAACAGACAGTAATGAACCATTCCATACAGTCAGGACTGTAAAGGTCAGTTCCATACAACGAGAACAGACAGAAGGTCCCATACAGTAAGAACAGACAGTAAAGGACCCATACAGTGAGAACAGACAGTAAAGTTCCCATACAGTGAGAACAGATGGTAAAGGTCCCATACAGTAAGAACAGACAGTAAAGGACCCATACAGTGAGAACAGACAGTAAAGTTCCCATACAGTGAGAGAGAAAGATGGCAAAGGTCCAATACAGTGAGAACACACTGTGACAGTTTCCATACAATGAGAACAGAAGGTAACAGTCCATACAGTGAGAAAGACAGTAAAGGTTCCCATACAGTAAGAACAGACAGTAAGGACCCATACATCAGAACAGACAGTAAAGGTCCCATACAGTGAAATCAGACATTGATGGTCCTCGTATACATGAGACAGAAAAAATGTCCCATACAGGTGAGAACAGACAGTACAGATAAAGTAATAACAGCAACAGGTTCAAGAGAAAGCCCAGAAAAGAACAGGAAAAGAAACAATAAAAGCTTTCATACGGTGTAAAGACAGTAACAAGTCCATACAGGAAAACAAACAATAAAGGTACATACAGTGAGAACAGACAGTTAAGGTCCCTACAGTGAGAACAGACAGTAAAGGTCCCATAGGTGATAGAGACAGTAAATGTCATACAGAGAAAACAAACAATAAAGTTTATACAGTAAGAACAGACAGTAAAAGTCTCAAACAGTGAGAACAGACATTAATGGTCCCATACAGTGAGAACAGACAGTAAAGGTCCCTTACGGTGAGAACAGTTCAGTACGTTCCACAAAGTGAGAACAGACGTAAAAATTCACATACAGTGAGAACAGACGTTAAGGTACCAAACAATGAAACGGCAGTTAAAGGTCCCAAAAAGTGAGAAAAGACAGTAAAGGTCCCAACAACAGTGAGAACCGACAATAAAGGTCCCATATGGGAGAAACAGACAGTAAAGGCCCTACAAAGTGAGAACAGACAGTAAAGATTCCATACAGTGAGAACAGACTAGTAAAGGTCCCAAACAATGATTACAGGCAGTAAAGGTCCCAAAAGTGAGAAAAGACAGTAAAGGTCCAAACAGTGAGAACAGACAATAAAGGTCCCATACAGTGAGAACAGACAGTAAAGGTCCCACAAAGTGAGAACAGACAGTAAAGATTCCATACAGTGAGAACAGACAGTAAAGGTCCCAAACAATGATAACAGGCAGTAAAGGTCCCAAAAAGTGGAGAAAAGACAGTAAAGGCCCCAAACAGTGAGAACAGACAATAAAGGTCCCTTATTTTCAGCTACCTCCTGATTTTAGCCTCAATGTTAATGCCTAGACACTCTGTGGGGCAAGAAAAAAGAGAATATAGGGCACTATAAGGACAATGAACACACCGAGGGGTCTGAGGTGCAATAAATCTGCTAAGACCAATATTAATACAACCATAAGAAAAAGAAAAAAGATTGCAACATCCAAAATAAGGGCTAAAAATCCTTTAATGAACCGGGACTTACATAATAAAAATATATAAAAACATCCTGTTAATCACCTTAATTCTACCCCAAATGTAAGATATAGTACAACTAGACAAATAAATACAAGCAGGAGGTACAATGTCAAAAATCGTATACAAAGTAAGGGAGGTTTTACAGTTTGTGGCAATGAAAATACCTAACACTCCTAATAATTATATCTATCACCTAAGTTCAGCCCAAAGTGTAAAATAAGGTACAGAGGTAAATAAATACGAACAAAAGGTACAATAATAGTAAATGTATACAGAGTAAAAGTAGGTTTTACTGTTTGTGGCAATCGAATACCTAACACTCCTACATATACATATCTACCAGTCTTGTAGTCAAGTCAGTGAAAAGTTCAGAGGTCATCCGGAGAGAAGGCAGGACCAGTAAGTACAACAGCATGGGACGCGGTTCGCTCTATTCCGTCATGATAAGAGCTTTTTCAACTGTCACTCCGTGTGTGCGTGATGCACATGACGTATGTGCAGTGCATGCACTGACGTGTGCATGTGGACTCACCACCCCGTGCACACCGAGACGCAACCAGGCATTAACAATTGAGGCTAACATTCAGGAGGTAGCTAAAAAACTCGGGAGGGGTAGAGCTAAATTTTCTGCCTAAAGACAAACAAGATGTCAGCAACTTTAAATCTAAAAAGTAGGCTCGGAGGGGAAAAAAATATGGCAAAATGTATTTTTAAAGTTTCAGCTTCCAATTGAGCATAACTTCTTACAGTTGTACTTATCATTTATTATACGTTCTTACAGCCACGCTAGCCAAGGAATAACATGCAAAGATTTTTTTGGTATGAAAAGCTAAGTTTCTAGTTTTTGTTATTGTTGGACAGGTGAATTAATATATGTTTACACAAAAACTGCTTTGTAATACATCTGTGTCAGGGAGGCTCTCTCTCCGCTGTGACCATGTTGTCTGTAAGCTTCTAAGAAGCAAGGCTGCAGCTTCCTTGCTTTGATTTGTTGAGTACTATAGAAACAGTGAAGTGTACGCTTGTTGTATGTTTGTGAATATGCTGTGTCTATTGGGAACTGTTGTCTTTAGATTTTAGTTACTCTTAAAGCTCAGAAGCAGAAAGTCAATACATTACAGATACTATGGAGAGGGGGGGAACATGATAATCTGCCTTAATAAACTTGACAAAATGGAAATAATGTCCAAATTACAATATTACACATACATTACATCCTCAACATCCACTACCAAATCAAACTAAATCATTTGAGGTATATTCAGGTGGTTTTTCCCTTCTTACAGGATCTAATGATCTGATTATTTCATATTATAAAGTTAGCATTCTAGTTTTATTTTAAATAGAAATTGATGGGTGTATTATTGTTAAATAATTTTAAAGATATGGAAATCAAACCTGAACATATTTTACCATTATAATAATAATTAAAAAAACTCTTCTGGCTAACATATTTCACAGCAATTCTTTTTATTTCATAAAAATATATCAAGTCATTATTATCTAATACATGTATGTACGGAAGAGTCCTATCACGTCGTTTACGTAGACATACGTTCTGCTTACGCAAACCGGAAAAAGTTTTAATCCGACTTTCTCCCCGCCTTTTTTTCTCGTCAGCTGACTTTTCCCGCCCATTGCCCCTATATATTATGGAATGTTGACGTCAGCGGCCTCTTCCGCCTGTTTGTCTGCAAGAAAGCAGACAGTCCGCTTTGCCTCAAACCCGTCCCGTGAAGAGAATCCAACGCCATCCGCCACAATGGTAAGCTGGAACTGTGTAGTCCTTGCACCCCTGAGTGTGTTGGCAAGTCTGTCTTTTAAACTAGCGTGATTTGTCAGTACGCTGGTTTGTCGCAGGATTTTTTAGACTTGGATGCATCGGATGGGTAGCAATGTTTGTGTGTGGTTGAGTCCGATAACTTCGGGTTCTTGGATTCTATTTATATACGTTGTATTTTAGGTACCTTTGTGAGGGGTAGGGGTATTGCAAACCTCTGGGCGCCTTTTGAGCATTCTTCTGCCGTTCTTCACATTTTGGTACTGGGGAGGTGGCTTTCACTCGGCCTTTCTTAAACCTGTAATAAACTTCCTGTACACGATAGTAAAGTAGCAAGTCCTGGTGAGAGAAACCCGGTTTTCGCTGTTCTTAAAAGATTTATAAAAATATCTAATGGAATTCTCTGGTTCCATCCCGTGATCACAGCGTAGACAGTTTTTATGTAATCTTAAATAATGGAGCAGCTCTACTAACGAAAGTTGCTTTCAGCCTCTATCCTATAATATAACCGGGATAATTGTTTAGAATTTTTGCGCTTAAAATGTTGGCATATTTAAGGGCTAATTGGCTTTGGTGCAAAAAAAACACATTTTAAAGCTTACATTTTGTAAACGTAGCGCAATTTATATAACCGTGACCGTTTTGATGCAGAAAACTTTTTTTACATCACGGTTTTTTCTAATAGTTTTTGAGAATGTACAGTGTTAGGTTTTATGGAAAGCCACTTAGTTGTAAGCTATATGGGACTGAGCATAGCCTCTGTACAGTATGGCATAATGGGTCACTCAATATAAAAATTAGAACAAAAATGGCTGTAATGTATGGTCCAAATAGTTGTACTGCCAAATTTCCCACTTTAGGCATGAACTGAGCCAATTGTGACTCAGTGCATTGCAAATAGGGTTTCTATTCTGAATCTTAAACACTTTTAGGGTTATATATATGAGGATTTGTTAGCACTAAAATCTTCTGTAGCGCTTTACAATTACATATAACATTCATGTCAGGCCCTGCCCGAAGAGCTTACAATCTAAGCACATATGACACCTACAACCTATCAGTATATCCTTATGATTGTGGGGGAAACCGGAGTGCCCGGAGGAAACCCACACAGAACGAGGAGAACATACAAACTCCTTGCAGATGTGTCCAAGGCGGAATTGAACTCGGGACCCTCAGTGCTGCATCAGTGCTAACCTGAGCCACCTGCTGCCCAATAGTTATATGTTTAAAACTGCTAATTTTGACCCAATCAATTAGATGTTGGCTTTCAAAAAAGTTAAATATCGGATTGGTTGGGGCAAAATTGGCACCATTTTAACAAGAACTATATTGAATCTCCCTGCTAATCTTTTGCTGTTAACAGATTCAGTTTTAAAAAGCTGTAATTGTTGTGAAAGTCTTAGTATATACTTGTTGTAATAATTGCAGACGCCTCTACAAGCCAATAAAGGATTTGCTAGCTTTCTCTTGGAGCTACACACTGGAATGACCGTACATATGTGGGGTTTTTTTACCTTTGTGAATATGCACTTAAACATAGATTAAAACTGATCTAGGATTCTAGGTTTAAACATGCAAGATTGGCGTCTCTTAAGGGTGCAGGTACTTTAACATTAGCCTTAGACTGTTTAGCAATTCTATAGCATGTTAAAGGGTGAGCTGTTTTAGAAGTTAAACTAACTTTAGTTTTTACAAACTAACTCCCATATTTTCCATTGGACTTTTTGAACCGGACTGTTCTTGCTCTAATCAAACCCAGTATTGAACCAAAATGCTATGGGTCTAATATATGACCTTGTCTAAATTAAATATTCCTGCCTTTAATACATTTATAGAACATGGTGTAATAGAAATGTGACAATTATTAACTATCCCTGATGTAGAGGCCTGGTTTCAGTGTACATTTTATCGCATAAAATTGACTATTTTTAAACAATGCACTCTCTACTAAAAGATTTCAAGATCCTTAATTCCAAAGTCTCGTACACACGTGCGATCGCGGTTCCCGACCGCAACGCAGATTTCTGTATGTTTGGTTCGGCCAATAATCGGCCTGTGTATGGGCCCTTTACGCTGGAAACGGCCGGTTGTCGGCGATCCGGTCGGGCAATGGTCCCTTACCGAACAGCCGTTCAAAGTGCCCTTACACAGGCGCTTATCGGCTGAAACAAATGTTCGGACACATCGTGTGACGCTGGTCGGGACCCCGATCGCACGTGTGTACGAACAAGATTTTGTACGCTACAAATTAAACAGGCATTTTCAAAAACTATTTGGATTTTCTACGTAACAAACCCCCCACTCACCACCACCACCCCTCTTAGGACTCCTGACTCTTCTGGTCCTACTAAACAAATCTGCATTGTGTGCTGTTATCTATCCTTGTTCAGCTGACTAGAAACGGTGTCTTTTCTTCCCAGGACACTTAAAACCAGACTTCGGACCCTTGACTATGAATGAGATGTAGCCCTTGATGCCTACAGACTAGTTTCTCCTAAAGTCTAACCGGGTTATTCAATAAATGTTATTATAAGTGGTGCTAATCTGCCCCAATCAATGTTAATGGGGCAGATAAATAAAAGATTTTAACTTTCCAATGTTTATACAAGATTTGATTGGTTGGGGCAAACTTTGCACCATTTTTATGATAACTTTTATTGAATCTTACTGTAAAATTATTGGCAAAATTCACCAGATGTATTTTAGTTTATTTTGAGGGACGATGGAAGGGTTTTTATATAATCTTACTGTTTTGAAGAAAAAGACCAATCCCCTTTAAGATTTATGATTGTTTAGCAGTTGGTTTGCATATACAAAGTTTTGTTGACCGAAAAAAGTAATGTTTTACAGGTGAACTTCACGGTAGACCAGATTCGTTCATCAGGACAAGAAGGCGAAACATTCGTAATTGTCTGTTCATTGCTCATGTGGACCATGGAAAGTCTACATTGACTGACTCATTGGTGTGCAAAGCTGGTATTATTGCCTCTGCTAGAGCTGGTGAAAACTCGTTTTTACAGACACTAGGAAGATGAACAAGAGCGATGCATCACTATCAAATCTACGTGAGTTACTTTAAGGTCCTGTAATATTCATATTTATATATTCATCACAATTTCATGATACTTCCACAAAAGTGTGAGCTTCTATGCTGGGGCCACACTGCAATGGACCAAATGTGCACATTATCGCCGCGATTCCGTAGCATTGTCTCCCATTTGCGTGCGATTTCGTGGTTTTCAATTGTGGAATCGCATATGCATTACCAAAACTGACACGCAACAAAATCACATGTGCAAACACGTTAGTGTATTCGATCTTTAAGGCCCCGTGTGTATGTTCCCCTGCATCTGGTTTGCGATCTGCAATAGCTGCCAGATTACGGTATAAACTGCCCTTCCCTTTTTACATTCAGTTTAGTGTTGGTGGGGAAAATGAAGTTAACAAGTCTAACTTGTTAAATACAAAATATTTCACTAACAAGGCAAGATTTATGTAAGCATTATGCTTTTTAAATGATACGAACACTGTTAAAGGAAATGACATCGATCAGATGTCAATATTTTAATTGACTCTTAACTTTTATTTATTATTTTTTTTTAAATACTTCAAATTTTTCCAGAGGCCATCTCTGTTCTACGAGCTTTCTGAAAATGACTGGCTATCAAGCAAAGTAAAGATGGATGCGGCTTTCTCATAAACCTTATTGACTCGCCTGGACATGTGGCTCTTTCCTCTGAAGTGACAGCTGCTTTACGTTGTCACAGATGGTGCCTTGGTTGTAGGGACTGTGTTTCTGGTAAGTAAATGTGTTTATTTAATTTATGCCGGAAATGCGTGTTTTGGTAGTTAATTATTAAACAGATTTAAACTGCATGGATATGATTAAATCACTAGTCAGGAAGGCTGATTAAATGTTACTTTTCTACTAGACTAATTTCTTGCTGGTATACTTTAATATGAAAGAGTCAAATTCAGTTTTGAAAAAAACTGCAAAAGTAAACACTGTCCGTAGGCAGAGAAACTGCCCCAATATTAGAAAACTTTTGGAAGGAGAGACATGTAGAATGGATTAATGGAATTTACTAAAACATTAAACATACAGCCTTTTTCTACATAATTAAAAAACAAATCTTTATTTCATGATGGAATAACATTTGGATGGTAATAATTTCCTCAAAAAGCATTTTGGTTCTAAAAATCAGATTAAAAAAATCGATTTTTCAAAAAAATGATTTTTATTCACCCTGGATTTAACAAGACTTGGTTTATGTATAGTACCAATCAATGAAGTCTTTTTGAAAATATGTGATTGGGTTTAAAGCATTCAGTACTGCAATCTTTATTTAGCAGATTCTTTAAACGTCGCCCAAACTCCACCCAATGATTAAGGTGCGCTGTGTGCAATGATATTTTGCTCTATATGGAGTCGGTACTGCTTAGTGCTTGCTTCTTAAATTCATAAAAAAAGTGTATCCTGTTTGCAGGATGTTTTTTGCTACGGTTGTGTGTACAGGGAGAACGTATTTTCTTGTCTTGCAGTAGTGGTTAAGTCTTAAATCTTTAAAAGGCTCCCACTGTGTAATTTATTGTTGCCATGCTGAATTTTCCTTTTGAACTATTATATGAAAAAACAGGTGTGTGTGTGCAGGACTGAGACAGTGCTTCGCCAGGCTATTGCAGAACGTATTCGCCCTGTATTGATGATGAACAAAATGGATCGTGCCTCCTTGGAATTACAGTTGGAACCAGAGGAGCTGTATCAAACTTTCAGTATGTGAGGATGTTAACGTAATTATCTCTACTTATGGTGAAGGAGAAAGTGGCCCATGGGCAACATTATGGTGAGTTGGTTTTTATTTTGGTATAGCATTTTAATGCATTGAGCTGCAGTTCTATGTAGTTTGTGACAAAATAACACATGCCATCTTTCTAAGTGCATACCAGCTGTGCCACAAGTTGTAGGGATTTTAATCTGGACTTTATATAGAGTAGGAGAGCCCCTGAGTACTTAGAATTTTATATTCAGTAGGGCCAGATAGTCCAGAGACTTACTTTTTTTTTATTCCTTTAATAGATTGATCCAGTTCTTGGTGTACTGTTGGTTTTGGTCCAGGGTTGCATGGCTGGGCTTTCACGTTGAGACAATTTGCAGAGTTGTATGTGGCAAAATTTGCTGCTAAAGGGGAGGGCCAGTTGGCTCCAGCGTGAAGAGGCTAAAAAAAGTGGAGGATATGATAGAAAGAAACTGTGGGTGACAGGTGAGCTTATTAACATTGAAAAAAACTCAAATGTTTGGTCACAATGTGCTTTTTTTTTTATGTGTATTGTTGATTGGCTCCTCTCCCCAGGTATTTGACCCTTCAAATGGAAAATTCAGCAAATCTGCAACCAATGCAGATGGGAAAAAACTTCCAGAACTTCTGCCAACTTATATTGGATCCAATTTTCAAGGTAAAATTTGTTTTTTAATGCCATTGAAGTGCGCTTTTTTTCCATGTATTTTTTTTTTGTGATGTTAAAATTAGATTTTTCTTGGGGTAAAGAAGTCTTGCCATTGCAAGAGGAAAATCTTAAGAAATCTCCTAGATAGTGGTTCTCAAACTTTAGGCTGTGAATCTGCCTAAAGTATGCAAAGCATATAAATTGTGGTGAATGAATTAAAATGAATGACACTGCAATGGCTGCATTGAGAATGTTTACAGACAAAAGTTATACTGCTAAACTTTCACACTATTAAAATTGAGGCACACCTTTTTTAAGAAACCTGCCTAGATTGGCAATGACTCTTTACTTGTATACCTTGGCACCTCCGTTTAAAAGAACTATACTAAATATTTTTGCCCGACCTCTGAAATCTGTTGTGTTGCATCAATATAGTACTTGTTTGTGTTTAGGCTCTTCTATGTATTCGCCAGTATGTGCTTCATTTTATGACTTCTGTTTGATGGAGAAGAGGAATTGGCTTGTCATGCTCAAGATGCATGGTTCTTAAGAATGGTGATTGTCTTGTCTGTTTGTTAAAGATATGGGATGTTTGTGCATTAATCCCCTTCAAATGTAAGAACCATGATGACTAATAACTTCACTTTGACACTGACAGAACAAAGATGAAAATCAAATTGGTGATCTTTAATCTGTTGATAGTAAATGTTTTCCATGTTTTCTGCTTTTTATTGCACCTGCTTATTATACTTTCAGGTTTTGATGATGCAATCATGAATCTTTAGAAAGATGAAACTGCAAAACTTATAGAGAAACTGGATATCAAACTAGACAGTGAGGACCAAGACAAGGAAGGAAAACCCTGCTTTTAGGTAATTTTCATAGTCTAGATTCTTTTGAGCCAAATAAGTTCTTCTTGGTAGTTATGATCTGTGGCTTATGGTGCCAAAATGGATCAAATTGTACATTGATTGGGAGTAGATGGCTGTACCACCTAATATTGATCAGGATTCAGCAAAAATGGAAATGGGATTTAGCCATGTGGGCAATATCACTGTAGCCTCCACCATAATACTATTTACAATCTTAAACCTGCCTAATAGTGATAAGGGGTCTTATTGATGAGAAGGAAAGTGAAATTGACTAGATATGACCCGCTTTGCATACTACAGATAACAATTATATATATTTTATTTCCTATGAAAACTACCTTAAAGGGCATTTAGTGGTTTATTGAACGTGAGGTAAGGAGCAGTGTTTTACACCTATTACCAAAGTTCCCCCTCGTTGAAGATGCCTTTAATCATAAGTAACAATGCACTATGCACTTCCTGTAACTTAAACAATTAGAATTGCACAGTTAACTATATTATACTGTAGATAAAAACCTGTGACACATTTTAATAGGCGTGTATGAGACGCTGGCTTCCAGCAGGAGATGCTTCTTCTGCAGAGATAACTATCCATCTACCCTCCCAGTGACGGCTCAAAAGTACCGTTGTGAGTTGTTGTATGAAGGACCCCCTTGAGTGGAAGCTGCTATGGGTATGATATTTTTTCAAATAGAAATTGTTTTAAAATTATCTATTGCTAATGGTTTCCTATAGTACACTTTTCCCCCCCTTCCAAACAGGAATCAAGAACTGTGACCCCAAAGGTCCGCTTATGATGTTACATATCAAAAATGGTGCCAACAACTGACAAAGGTAGATTCTATGCCCTGGTAGAGTCTTCTCAGGTGTGGTCCTCTACAGGCCTGAAAGTTAGAATTATGGGACCAACTTTACCCCAGGAAAGAAAGAAGACCTTATCTTAAGCCTATTCAAAGGTATCAAGAGTTGTACTAAATTTTCCAAAAAAAATAGCCTGAACTTAAAGATTTTTAAGAATGCAAGGCATCTTTTTGCGACCACAATGTGCATTTTTGTACGTTCAAGCGGTGGTCTAACCCTCACTGGTTAAAAATTAATTTAGTGAAGAGAATTGGGGAAGAAGGGTTTATTCTGATTTTATACATAGAGTTAATTTTTTTAAGTGAGCAGATAATTAAAATCCTTCTCCTTCTATGTTAAAAGAGCAGTTATATTCCACTTTTTCCCATTCCATAGCTGCAAAGTACCAGGAAGAGGACCTAAATTGCCAAGTCCGCATCCCATGGTACTTAACAGCTGAATACTTTTTCCCTCTGCACTCTGGGTCGGTTCCTCCCACCAATGTGAGATAGCCATTGGTTGCATCGCAGACTGCGAAAGATTGAATGCCAGGGAAGATTGTGCAAGTTCAGCTTTAGGAATGTACCCAGTGTGAGGATTTGTCTGTTTAGGTGTGAGGCACTGGGTTACTATATGGGAGGGAGGGAAGATAATGCTTTGAACCATACAATACTATTTTCATATGGCACTACTGGATTATTTAAAGCAGTGCATTTTGTTGAGAATTATACCAAGTGTGTTTTTTTTTTGGCACTTGTTGGCTAGATCAGCTAGACGCAATTGCAGGAAAATTGTATTTTACTTTTTGTGGCCAGTGTGGATTAAATGCCATTTTTTGCAGTGACAGTCTGAATTTGGTCTTCTAAATATATGCCAATTGATTTGACAACGTGCCTGTTATTAGTAGTGTTTTTGCTTTAGAAGGCTGTTTCTGTCTAGGACCATTATGATGAGTGAGGAATGTGGAACCAATTGAAGATGGTTCCTTGTGGTGAACATTGTTGGCTTGTTGGAGTAGATCAGTTCCTGGTTAAGACTGGAACCATCACTACCTTTGAGCATTCCCACAACTGCGTGTTTGAAGTTTATGTTAGCCCTGTTGTCGTGTTTGCTGTGGAAGCAAAGAATCCTGCTGATATTTCCCAATGGTTGTAGGGTCTTAAATTCGCTAAGTCTGAACCAATGGTTTCATAGTGAGTATGGATGTTGTTTCCTTTACACAAGATATTGTACATGAATTCACTTGAATAATGCAAAAGTAAACAAATTGTAATCTCCTTGCAGGGAACATTGTCAGGTTGCATAAACTGTTTCCCTTTCAAAGTGCTTTATCTTAAAGTTAAACTTTAAAACCAGCTGTTTAACTGCAGCAATCCCATACAATGAGAACAGAAGGTAACAGTCCCATACAGTGAGAACAGATAGTAAAGGTCCCATACAGTGAGAACAGACAGAAAAGTTCCTATACAGTGAGAACAGATGGTAAAGGTCCCATACAGT
>JAACNH010007659.1:0-14521 GCA_019447015.1 Hymenochirus boettgeri | reverse complement strand
GATGTATCGTTCAGCGATAAACTGGTACATTAGTGTGATGTATCGTACAGCAATAAACTGGTACATTAGTGTGACGTATCGTTCAGCAATAAACTGGTACATTAGTGTGATGTATCTTTCAGCGATAAACTGGTACATTAGTGTAATGTATCGTTCAGCAATAAACTGGTACATTAGTGTGACGTATCGTTCAGCAATAAACTGGTACATTAGTGTGATGTATCGTTCAGCGATAAACTGGTACATTAGTGTGATGTATCGTTCAGCAATAAACTGGTACATTAGCAATATGGAGACTAGTGGAACAAAGTGGTTCTGGTTAATCATGTTATTGACTAGACATGTGAAACATTAAGTTCTTATTTAGAACCTTCTCTTGTGACAATTCTATTTCTATACACATCCATACTGCCATAGGCTAGATCCCTTTAGGACCAATGGGTATTTTGTTGAACAAAGTGGTTGTGTAGAAATAGAACAGACATCTATAAGAACATTTACTGAAAACCGTTATTTCTTAGCCAATGTGTGGTAAACGATTGGCATACATGGAGCATCTTACTGTAGGTGACTCTCCTGGTACATTAGTGTAATGTATAATTCATTAATAAATGTTTCCAAACATCTGCACCAATGTAGACCTCACTGCCACCAATGTGGACCTCACTGCCACCAATGTGGACCTCACTGCCACCAATGTGGACCTCACTGCCATCAATGTGGACCTCACTGCCACCAATGTGGACCTCACTGCCACCTAATGTAACCTTAACTATACTGTCACTACTTACTGCCACCAATGTGGACCTCAATGCCACCAATGTGGACCTCACTGCCATCAATGAGGACCTCACTGCCACCAATGTAGACTTCACTGCCCCCAATGTGGACCTCACTGCCACCAATGTGGACCTCACTGCCATCAATGATTCATAGGGAGCTGTCGTCTAATTATAGGGAGCTGTCTGTCTGTCTACTTATAGGGAGCTGTCGTCTAATTATAGGGAGCTGTATGTCCTAATTAAGTGGATGCTGTATTCTAATTATAGGGAGCTGTAGTCTATTATAGGGAGCTGTACGTCTAATTTAGGAGTGTCGTCTATTATAGGGAGCTGTCGTCTAATTATAGGGAGCTGTCGTCTAATTATAGGAGCTGTATCTAATTATGGTAGCTGAGTCTAATTATAGGAGCTGTAGTCTAATTAATGGGAGCTGTGTCAATTAAAGGGCTCTCTAATTATAGGGAGCTGTAGTCCTAATTATAGGGAGCTGTACGTCTAATTATAGGGAGCTGTAGTCTAATTATAGGGAGCTGTACTAGTCTACGTAATTATAGGGAGCTGGTATCTAATTATAGGGAGCTGTAGTCTAATTATCAGGGAGCTGTCGTCTAATTATAGGAGCTGTAGTCAATATAGGGGCTGTAGTCTAATTATAGGGAGCTGTAGTCTAATTATAGGAGCTGTCGTTCTAATTAAGGGAGCTGTAGTCTAAGTATATAGGGAGCTGTAGTCTAATTATAGGAGCTGTAGTCAATTATAGGGACTGTATCTAATTATAGGGAGCTGTGTCAATTATAGGAGCTTTCGTCTAATTATGGGAGTGTCTGTCTAATTATAGGGACTGTCTCTATTATGAGCTGTCGTCTACTTATAGGGGAGGTGTCGTTAATTATAGGGAGCTGGTCCGTCTGATTATAGGGAGCTGTCGTCTAATTATAGGGAGCTGTCGTCTAATTATAGGGAGCTGTCCGCTCTAATTATGGAGCTGTCGTCTAGGGAGCTGTACTCTAATTATAGGGAGCTGTCGTCTAATTATAGGGAGCTGTAGTCTAATTTAGGGAGCTTGTCTATTGTATAGGGAGCTGTCGTCTAATTATAGGGGCTGTCTCTAATTAAGTGAGCTGTCTAATTATAGGAGAGCTGTCGTCTAATTATAGGGAGCGTCCGTCTAATTATAGGGAGCTGTCGTCTATTATAGGGGCTGTCGTCTAATTAAGGGAGCTGTCGTCTAATTATAGGGAGCTGTCGTCTAATTATAGGGATGCTGTCGTCTCAATTATAGGGAAGCTGTCTCTAATTATAGGGAGCTGTCCCTCTAATTATAAGGGTAGCCTGTAGTCTAATTATAGGGGCTGTAGTTCGAAATTATAGGAGCTGTTCTAATATAGGGAGCTTTTCGTCTAATTATAGGGAGCTGTCGTCTAATTATAGGGAGCTGTCGTCTAATTATAGGGAGCTGTCTCCTAATTATAGGTAGCTTCGTCTATTATAGGGAGCTGTCGTCTAATGCTCGTCTAATTATAGGGAGCTGTATGGTCTCTAATTAATAGGGAGCTGTAGTCTATTATAGGATCTGTTGTCTATATAGGGAGCTGAGTTCTAATTATAGGGAGCTGTCGTCTAATTATAGGGAGCTGTCGTCTAATTATAGGGAGCTGTCGTCTAATTATAGGGAGCTGTCGTCTAATTATAGGGAGCTGTCGTCTAATTATAGGGAGCTGTCGTCTAATTATAGGGATCTGTCGTCTAATTAGTAGGGGACTGTCGTCTAATTATAGGGAGCTGTCGTCTAATTATAGGGAGCTGTCGTCTAATTATAGGGAGCTGTCGTCTAATTATAGGGAGCTGTCGTCTAATCTCTCTCTATCTTACCTTCATTACCTATTTAACCTGCCCCTTTGTTACTGCATGTCAATCATCTGTTATGTTACCAACTTCAGGAAAGGGCTCTTGTCTTGCTCGTTAAGGCTCTCCAAGGTATTATAATTAGGAGGCAGCTGCTCTAGGATAAGGGATAGATTCTAAACACTGTTTTCCAGCATTTACTGTAATATGGATTGCCGATTTAACGGGTTTACCTAGATCGCCATTTTTTCTTTTCACCATTGCGTTGTCATGTATTGCGGCCAATAGAGACTATACTACCGCCACAACATTGCAGTGGCGATACTTTCACAACCGCGAAAATGATCGGCTTTTAATACGGCAAAATTTACACATGTGCAGCGATAGCAAAACATCGAAAATAGCGAATAGGGAATATTACTCGTAGTGTACGGACCTCAGTATTTATTGGCTTCGGCATTAATTATTCCTGTTGTAGTCGTTGTGTCTAAAACCAACCTCCACCAGACTATCACCCATAAATTACATGAGGTTTTCCCTGTCTATGGTGTGATTGGTAATAATTGGTGAGAGAATTACCACTTTGCTCACCCCTGGCAATGGTACCGTATATACTCAAGTAAAAAACGAGTCTTCAGCTTCAAAAAAAGCCTGAAACCGAACCTCGGTTTATACTTGAGTCAAACACTTACTTTTAAGAATATCCGGCGGGCGATCCCTCCACATCCTCTGCGCTTTTCGGATGACATCACTACTCGACATCTCTAACTTCCTGGTGCCGAGTAGTGGATGTCATGCGGAAGGGCGAGGATGCAGAGCGAGCGCCTGCTGGACAAGGTAGGAGAAGGAGCTAAAATAGATACACAGAGGAGCTAACACCAGTTCCCAATACTTGCAATAGGAGTAAAACCTCCTTTATTTGTGCTATAGCAAACCAACCAAAAGGACACAATAAAAGGAGGTTGGGGACAGGTTATTGGAGACAGGTTTAGCTCCTCTGTATGTTTTGTGGTCTACATTGGTGGCGTGAGGTCTACATTGGTGGCAGTGAGGTCTACATTGTGGCAGTGAGGTCTACATTGGTGGCAGTGAGGTCCACATTGGTGGCAGTAAGGTCTACATTGGTGGCAGTGAGGTCTACATTGATGGCAGTGAGGTCTACATTGGTGGCAGTGAGGTCTACATTGATGGCAGGGAGGTCCACATTGGTGGCAGTGAGGTCCACATTGGTGGCATTAAGGTCTACATTGGTGGCAGTGAGGTCTACATTGGTGGCATTAAGGTCTACATTGGTGGCAGTGAGGTCCACATTGGTGGCATTAAGGTCTACATTGGTGGCATTAAGGTCTACATTGGTGGCAGTGAGGTCTACATTGATGGCAGTGAGGTCCACATTGGTGGCAGTGAGGTCCACATTGGGGGCAGTGAAGTCTACATTGGTGGCAGTGAGGTCCTCATTGATGGCAGTGAGGTCCACATTGGTGCATTGAGGTCCACATTGTGCAGTAGGTCTACATTGTGGCAGTGAGGTCTACATGGTGGCAGTGAGGTCTACATTGATGGCAGTGAGGCCACATTGGTGGCAGTGAGGTCCACATTGATGGCAGTGAGGTCCACATTGGTGGCAGTGAGTCCACATTGGTGGCAGTGAGGTCCACCATTGGTGGCAGTGAGGTCTACATTGGTGCAGATGTTTGGAAACATTTATTAATAATTAATACATTACCTAATTTACCAGGAGATTCACCTACAGTAAGATGCTCCATGTATGCCAATCGTTTACCACACATTGGCTAAGAAATAACGGTTTTCAGTAAATGTTCTTATAGATGTCTGTTCTATTTCTACAACCACTTTGTTCAACAAATACCCATTGGTCCTAAGGATCTAGCCTATGGCAGTATGGATGTGTATAGAAAGAATTGTCCACAAGAGAAGGTTCTAAATAAACTTAGTGTTTCACATGTCTAGTCAATAACATGATTACCAAACCCTTTGTTCCACTAGTCTCCATATTGCTAATGTACCAGTTTATTGCTGAACATACATCACACTAATGTACCAGTTTATCGCTGACGATACATCACACTAATGACCATTTTATTGCTGAACGATACGTCACACTATGTACCAGTTTATTGCTGAACGATACATTACACTAATGTACCAGTTTTATCGCTGAAAGATACATCACACTAATGTCCAGTTTATTGCTGACATACGTCACACTAATGTACCAGTTTATTGCTGTACGATACATCACACAATGTACCAGTTTATCGCTGAACGTCATCTAATACAGTTTACGCTGACGATACATCACACTAATGTACCAGTTTATTGCGGTACGATACTCAACACTCACACAATGTACCAGTTTTTTGCTGAACGTACTCCACTAATGTACCATTATTGCTGTTATACATCACACTAATGTACCAGTTTTATTGCTGAACGATACATCACATCACTAATGTACCATTTATTGCTGTACGATACATCCACTAATGTACCAGTTTATTGCTGACGATACATCACACTAATGTACCAGTTTATTGCTGTACGATACTCACACTAATTTACCAGTTGTATCGCTGACCTACTTACACACTAATGTCCGTTAGCTGAACGATACATCACCTAATGTACCAGTTTTTCGCTGAACGATACTCACACTAATGTACCAGTTTATTGCTGACGATACATCCCACAATGTACCGTTTTATTGCTGAACGATATGTACACTAAATGTACCAGTTTATTGCTGACGATACATCCACACATGTACCAGTTTATTGCTGAACGATACATCCACTAAATGTACCATTTTTATTCTGTAACGATACATCCACACAATGTACCGTTATTGCTGAACGTACTCACACTAATGTACCAGTTTTACCGTTCTTGCTGATACGAACATCACACTAATGTACCAGTTTATCGCTGAACGATACATCACACTAATGTACAGTTTATTGCTGACGATACATCACACTAATGTACCATTTATGCTGAACGTACTCACACTAATGTACCAGTTTATTGCTGAACGATACATCACACTAATGTACCAGTTTTTGCTGAACGATACGTCAAACCCTAATGTACCATTTATGCTGAAACGATACTCACACTAATGTACCAGTTTATCGCTGAACGATACTCACACTAATGTACCAGTTTATTGCTGACGACTCACACTAATGTACCCAGTTTATCGCTGAACGATACATCACACTAATGTCCATTTATATTGCTGAACGATACATCACACTAAGTAACCAGTTTATTGCTGAACGATACATCACAACAATGTACCAGTTTTTGCTGGAACGATACATCACACTAATTACCAGTTTATTGCGAACGTACACACTAATGTACCAGTTTATTGCTGACATACGTCACACTAGAACCAGTTTATCGCTGAACGATACTCACACTAATGTACCAGTTTAGCTGAACGATACCTCACATTGTACCAGTTTATCGCTGAAGATACGTCACACTAATGTACCAGTTTAATCGCTGTACGATACTTCACACTAATGTCCCAGTTTATGCGCTGAAAGATACGTCACACAATGTACCAGTTTATTGCTGAACGATACATCACACTAATGTACCAAGTTTATCGCTGAAAGATACGTCACACTAATGTACCAGTTTTGTATGCGTACGATCCAACACTAATGTTACCAGTTTTATCGCTGAACGATACATCACACTAATGTACCATTTTATTGCGAACGATACTCACCACAATGTACCAGTTTATCGCGAACGATACTCACACTAATGTACCAGTTTATTGCTGAACGATACAATCACACTAATGTAACCAGTGTTATTGCTGAACGTACGATCCACTAATGTACCAGTTTATCGCTGAACGATACATCACACTAATGTACCAGTTATTGCTGAACGATACATCACACTAATGTACCAGTTTATGCTGTACGAACGACATCACACAATGTACCAGTTTATCGCTGAAGCGATACAGTACACTAATGTAACAGTTTATTGCTGTACGATACATCACAACTAATGTACCAGTTTTCTGCTGAACGATCTCACACTAATGTACCAGTTTATTGCTGACGATACACACACTAATGTACCAGTTTTTCGCTGTACAATCGTCACACTAATTTACCAGTTTAATGCTGAACATACAATACATCACACTAATTACCAGTTTATATCGCGTAACGATACGTCACACTAATGTACCATTTAATTGCTGTACGATACATCACACTAATGTACCATTTTTGCTGTAGATACTCACACTAATGTACAGTTTTATTGCTGACGATACTCACACACTAATGTACCAGTTTATGCGAACGATACAGTCACGAATGTACCTATTAATCGCTGTAATCGATACGTCACACTAATGTACCAGTTAATGGTTCTGAACGATATCATCACAACTAATGTACCCTTTATTGCTGTACGATCATCCATGTACCAGTTTATTGCTGTACGATACATCACACTAATGTACCAGTTTATCGCTGATAATGATACATCACACCTAATGTACCAGTTAATTGGCTGAACGATCCATCACCGTCCCACTAATGTACCAGTTTTGCTACATACATCAGCACTAATGTACCTTTATTCGAAGCATACATACACTATGTACCAGTTATTGCTGTACGATACATCACACTAATGTACCAGTTTTATTGCTGTACGATAACATCACAACTAATGTACCAGTTTTATTGCTGAACGATAACGTCACACCAATGTACCATTTTATTGCTGAACGATACGTCACCACTAATGTACCGTTTATTCTGAACGATACTCACACTAATGTACCAGTTTATTGCTGAACGTACGTCACACTAATGTACCAGTTTATTGCTGTACGATACGTCACACTAATGTACCATTTATTGCTGTACGATACGTCACACTAATGTACCAGTTTTTGCTGACGATAACGTCACACTAGGTCCCAGTTTATTTTGCTGAACGTACGTCACACTAATGTACCAGTTTATTGCTGAACGATACGTCACCACTAATTTACCAGTTTATTGCTGAACGATACTCACACTAATTGTACGCATTTATTGCTGAACTATTATGAACTAGCATACATCCACTAATGTACCAGTTTTATTGCTGAACGATACTCACACTAATGTACCAGTTTATTGCTGAACGATACGTCACACGAGATGTACCAGTTATTGCTGAACGAACACTCAACTAATGTACCAGTTTATTGCTGAACGATACATCACACTAATGTACCAGTTTATTCTGAACGCTACATCCCACTAATGTCCAGTTTTTGCGAACGATACGTCACACTAATGTACCAGTTTATTGCTGAACGATACGTCACACTAATGTACCAGTTTATTGCTGACGATACGTTACACTAATGTACCAGTTATTGCTGTACGATAGTCCACTATGTACCATTTTATTGCTGACGATACATCACACTAATGTACCAGTTTATTGCTGAACGATACGTCACACCTAATGTACCAGTTTTTTATTGCTGAAAAAACGATACATCAACTAGTAACGTTTATTGCTGAACGATAACGTCACACTAATGTACCATTTTATTGCTGAACGATACTTCACACAATGTACCAGTTTATTGCTGTACGATACGTCACACTAATGTACCAGTTTATGGCTGAGACGATACGTCACACTAATGTACCAGTTTATTGCTGAACGATACGTCACACTAAATTACCAGTTTTTTTTTTTTTATTGCTGAACGATACGTCACAATATGTACAGTTATGCGACATACGTCACATAATGTCCAGTTAATGGCTGAACGATACTCCACGAATGTAGTACCAGTTTTATTGCTGTACGATACACACACTAATGTACCAGTTTATTGCTGAACGATACATCACACTAATGTACCATTAAGGGCTGAACGATACATCACACTAGGTACCAGTTTTGCTGTACGATACATCACACTAATGACCATTTATGCCTGACGATACATCACATAAGTACCAGTTTTTGCTGAACGTATACTCACCTAATGACCAGTTAATGGCTGAACGATACGTCACCCTAATGTACCATTTATCGTGTCGATACCACACAATTAACCAGTTTATTTGCTGATACGTACGTCACACAATGTAC
This sequence comes from Hymenochirus boettgeri, assembly GCA_019447015.1. Taxonomy (NCBI): domain Eukaryota; kingdom Metazoa; phylum Chordata; class Amphibia; order Anura; family Pipidae; genus Hymenochirus; species Hymenochirus boettgeri. Next base: position 5,726 of record JAACNH010007659.1, on the reverse strand, counting down.
CAGTTTTTCTGTACAACGTCAGCACTAATGTACAGTTTATGCGAACGATACATCACACTAATGTACCATTATTGCTGAACGATACGTCACACTAATGTAACCAGTTTATCTGCTGACGATACATCACACGAATGTACAGTTTATTGCTGTAACGATACGTCACACTAATGTCCCAGTTTATTTCGTGAACGATACGTCCACACAATGTACCAGTTTATTGCTGTACGATGACGTCACCACTAATGTACCAAGTTTTATTGCTGAACGATACATCACCTAATGTACCAGTTTTTGCTGAACGATACGTCACACTAATGTATCTCAGTTTATTGCTGAACGATACGTCACAATAATGTAACCAGTTTTATTGCTGACCATACGTCACATAATGTACCAATTATGGCTGAACGATACGTCACCTAATGTACCAGTTTATTGCTGTACGATACATCACAATATGTACCTTTTTATTGCTGAACGATACATCACACTAATGAGACCAGTTAATGGCTGAACGATACAATCACACTAATGTAACGGCAGTTTAATTGCTGTACGAATCCATCACACTAATGTACCAGTTTATTTGCTTAACGATACATCACACTAATGTACCAGTTTTATTGCTGAACGATACATCACAACTAATGTACCTAGTTAATGGCTGAACGATACATCACACTAATGTACCGTTTATCGCGTAACGATACATCACACCTAATGTACCAGTTAATGGCTGAACGATACATCACACTAATGACCAGTTTATTGCTGAACATAACATCACACTAATGCCATTTATTGCTGACGAGACATCACACTAATGTACCGATTTATTGCTGAACGATACATCAACACTAATGTAACAGTTTATTGCTGAACGCTATACATCACCATATGTACCAGTTATTGCTGAACGATCATCACACTAATGTAACCAGTTTATCGCTGACCGATAAAACATCACACTAATGTAACCAGTTTATATCGCTGGTACGCTACGTCCACACTTAATGTACAGTTAATGGCTGAACATACCATCACACTAATGTACCAGTTTATCGCTGTACGATACGTCCACTAATTACCATTAAGGCTGAACGATACCATCACATATGACCAGTTATTGCTGAACGTATACATCACCACTAATGTCCATTGAAGCCTGAACGATAACTCACCTAATTTGTACCAGTTACTGGCTGAACATACATCACACTAATGTACCAGTTTTATCGCTGAACGATACATCACATAATGTAACCAGTTTATTGCTGAACGATACATTCAACTAATGTAACCATATGTTGGCTCGTGAACGTACAATCACACTAATGTACCCAGTTATGCTGAAAGATACATCAACACTAATGTACCAGTTAATGGCTTAACGATACGGTCACACTAATGTACAGTTAATGGCTGAACGATACCATACTAATGTTACCAGTTAATGGTTGGAACGCATACATACACACTAATGTACCAGTTTATTGCTGAACGATACAATCACACTAATGTGACAGTTTAATTGCGGAACATACGTCACACTAATGTACCATTTATTGCTGAACGATACACACACTAATGTAAAACCATTTATTGCTAAACAAGTCCAACTGAGATACAATCACACTAAGTGTAACCAGTTTATTGCTGAACGATACATCACACTAATGTACCAGTGTTATTTGCTGAACGATACGATCACACTATGTACCAGTTTATTGCTGAATACGATACTCACACTAATGTACCAGTTTATGCTGAATACGATACATCAAACTAATGTACCATTTATTGCTGACGTACATCACACCTTAATGTACAGTTAATGTGTAGAACGATACGTCCACTATGTAAAGTTATCGCATTATCATATATACCGTTTGTGAACGCTACGTCACACTAATGTACGCAGTTTACGCTGTGAATGAAAGATACGTCACACACTACTGTCACCGTTTTATATCGCTGAAGGATACTCACACTATGTACCAGTTTATTGGTGCTGACTATACATCACCTAATGTACCACTTTTTATTGCTGAACAATACGTGCACACTAATGTTACCAGGTTTATTGACTGAACGATACATCACCACTATGACACCAGTTTATTGCTGAACGATACGTCACTTAGTCCAGTTTATCGCTGAAAGATCGTACACAATGGTACCAGTGTTATTGCGTACGAATACATCACAAACTATGTACCAGTTTATTGCGAACGATCGTCACACTATGTACCATTTGATTGCAGACGATCTCACAACACTATGTACCAGTTTATTGCTGTACTATACATCACACTAATGTACAGTTAATGGTGAACGATACATCACACACTAATGTACCATTTTTATTGCTGTACGATCATCACACAATGTTCCAGTTAATGGCGAACGATACATACACTAATGACCAGTTATTTGCTGTACGATACAATCATCACAATTACCAGTTAATGGATGAAGATACATACACTAATGTACAGTTTATGCGTAGATCGTCACATTAATGACCAGTTGATTGCAGAACGATAATCACAATAAAAAGCTGTTGTAATATTGAATAGGGTTGTGGGATGTGCCATTGATGTAGACTTGTTTAAAGTGGGAACTAATCTTATAAATAGGTTGCGGAAGTTTAACATCAGTTTTGAGTCATAGGCCCAATGAGGAGCCATTATCGTCCAAATAATCTCCTCCGTCAATCCTTATCCTGTTGCACACACAGTCAGGAATCCCAAAGGTTGTTCTTAGTCACGTTGATTCATAATCCGTGTAAATCAGCATTAAAAAGACCGGCAAGGGGGGCACTGGACAAGTGGTTCCCGCAGTTCAACCAGACCCCCACTCACTGGCACGTTTATGTCTTTTTGGTATTTGGTGTCTAAATAAACCCCCTAACCCAATAGTACGTTGTAATATACTGAACCTCCGTTGAATAATGTCAAAGTAAACATTCCGTATTCCCCCGTATTGCCACCAGAGGGCCTGTGGTACGTCTGGTTGCCAAAACATTGGGGTCTGGATCTTGAGTGTGTATGAGGGGGGGGGGTTATCTATCAAATTTAACGCATTAGTCTAATTTTATAATCTGTACAATGTGACAGGCTGATCATCTGAACACAACGGTCACACAGAAATATAAATATTTGTCATTGTCAATAAGTCACACTATTGTGATGTTTTCCTACTGAGGACGAGTGAATTTCCAGAGCTGCCATGCAGAGTCACTTTCTCTTTTCCTCGTTCTCTTTTTTTCCTTGCTACTATGACGGTTGGTAGTGACCACCAATCCCGGTAAGTCTAATGGTGACGAAATTCATCTAAGTCCTTTAAGTCTTTTATTTACAATGAATAAACATAGAAGAAGCGCCCATGTGGAAGCACGATGTGTGGATTACAGGAGGGATTTTAAGGGATTGGTCTTGTTCATGTCATTATGTCACGAAATCATTTAAACACTAAAGTACAATATTAAATGGAAAATGATTATATATATATTGCATTAAATATAATATATACCGTATAATATTCTTTGCCTGCCGAAACGCCACAACCCTACTATGTCTTTGGAACTAAAACCCAATAGAGAACACAGTCAGCGTGGGAATTTTACTCTAAACGAAAGAGCTTTAACTCGCTTGAGATGATTATGGGATGATCCTGATATGGTTGTTTGGACGAGACTTTGAATATCCCAATACCATTACGTCATATAAATGAGGGAGAGGCAAAGTATTAATATATACCATACAGCTTTTTAAACACAATAACAGGATTAGCAATAAAAGTTCTTAAATTTGTTTAAAATGGTGCAATTTTGCCCCAAACCCATCAGATGTTAGCCTTTTAAGGGTAAAGAAGAGCAGATTGGGGTTTGGGGCAAAATTAGCACCATTTTAAACGATAGAACTTTATGATGATAACCCTGTAAATATTTCAATCCTTCTTCATAATTACAAAGTATCCAAACATCATTTTTTTAAATCCTATAGATAAAGTTTTTCTCCCACAGAACACTATACTTTGTAAGAAGACTCTTCCTAGTAAGTTATAGCTTAGTAATGTTGTTGCCCTGGTAGCATCAAAGACCCATCCCCGACCCCAATACTCTATGCAGATGCTTCTGTACGATGTCTCCACACCAATATGGAATCCCTGATAAAACTTTGAAATTCATGCATACAGCCATCTGGGGGCAATACAATTTTTTTTTATTGAAAACACACAGCCCAGAGTTTCACAGGTAAATCCCCAGGGATACAATATAAAATAGGTCTGCTGTTTTTTCGTTTTTTCGTATGTTTCTGTTATGTTGACAATATAAATGTTTCTTAATGTATGATATTATAATCCATATCCAATAGAGGCCTCTATATATAAAGTCTGCCTTAAACAGGACAGACTAGTAAATGCGTTGCAGGTTTGATTTCCAGACTTCTTTGTTGAAAACATTAATCATTCTGTCTTACACTCAACTTCTAGCTAGAAAACACACTGCAAAGATTAGTCTTTTCTTGGTTGTATTAAAATCAAAGGAATATATCATTGTGGGAAATTAAGAGGCATTACAAATGTACAAAACCTGCACGAAAATCCCTTCGTGTAAGGGAGGGGTGATCACCTGAGTTGTAACATGATTGGCTGTCAGCTTCTAAAAAGCAAAGCCTGCTGCTTCCTGGTGAGGATGCTGACTGAGATCATTAACTGGATGTTACACCCCAGCACTGGATTTAACACTCCCTTTAAAACATTATAATATTATTGCATCTCATCGTATAGTGCCATAAAATGGCTTTTTATGAAAGTACATGGGTGGTGCAAATGACTGAAGCCACGTGTTTTAAAAGGGTGATGTCTATTTCATGTTCCCACTATCCTTGGCTGATCGCATGATGTAACTGAAACATTTTGCTAGATTCGGATGGACATGGCGAGTGATTTGCACTCAGGTAGCTTTGTGGCGTCGCCATCGTAAGGGGGTTATTTCGATATACGAAGTGCAAATATTTGTGTGTGGTAATGGTGTAACGACCAATAGATTCTCATCAAATGTTTAACCTGTGGTAGACCAGTTAAAAGGTGTCATCTGTGGGGAAATTATTAAATAGCCTAAGCTACGCGACTTAGTGAAACTTAGGGCACCGTTAGGCTAGTGAAAACCCCTATAACACGATAGTCCCGGGATTTTACAATGACTTTAACAATAGAGTTATAATGTCTAGTGACCAGGCATCATAAATCAAACCCTGACTTAAGTGTATTTTCCCTTAACCGCGCGTACTTCGGGGAGGCGGATGACCATCTGCGTACAGAAAGAATGGAACTGTGATATTGCAGGTAGAGAGGATGGAGGAGGGAACTGCACCCTGAGATGCCAAATTGTTGTGCCTGGCAAAAAAAAAACAGAACTCCCCGCCTCCCCCACAACCCCCCCAATGTGGACCTCACTGCCACCAATGTGGACCTCACTGCCATCAATGTGGACCTCACTGCCACCAATGTGGACCTCACTGCCATCAATGTAGACCTCACTGCCACCAATGTAGACCTCACTGCCACCAATGTAGACCTTACTGCCACCAATGTGGACCTCAATGCCACCAATGTGGACCTCACTGCCATCAATGAGGACCTCACTGCCACCAATGTAGACTTCACTGCCCCCAATGTGGACCTCACTGCCACCAATGTGGACCTCACTGCCATCAATG
>JAACNH010007658.1:0-14524 GCA_019447015.1 Hymenochirus boettgeri | reverse complement strand
TTTATCTGATGGTTTCCCCACATCAACAGACCTCGTTCTAGAGTGTCCTTATAATATTGGTGTAAAATCCAGAATGACTAGATTGTTATAGTGAAGATTTCCTGTCCTTGCACTACTGATCTCTGTGTATGAATCACATAAACAGCACGTTCTAGAGTGTCCCTATATACATATTGGTATAAATCCAGGAATGGACTAGATTGTTATAGTGAGAGATTTCCTGTCCTTGCACTACTGGATCTGTGTATGATCACATAAACAGACACTTTCAGAGTGTCCCTTATACTATTGGTGTAAAATCCAGGAATGGACTAGATTGTTAGTGATAGAATTTCCTGTCCTTGCACTACTGGATCTCTTGTGTATGAATCACATAAACAGACCGTTCTAGAGTGTCCCTATATACTATTGGTGTAAATCCAGAATGGACTAGATTGTTATATGGAGAGTTTCCTGTCCTTGCACTACGTATCTCTGTGTATGAATCACATAAACAGCACGTTCTAGAGTGTCCATATACTATTGGTGTAAAAATCCGAATGGACTAGATTGTTATAGTGAAGTTTCCTGTCCTTGCACTACTGGATCTCTGTGTATGAATCACATAACAGACACGTTCTAAGAGTGTCCCTATATACATATTGGTGTAAAATCCAGGAATGGACTAGATTGTTATAGTGAGAGATTTCCTGTCCTTGCACTACGGATCTGTGTATGAATCACATAAACAGCACGTTCTAGAGTGTCCCTATATACAATTGTGTAAAATCCAGGAATGACTAGATTGTTTAGTGAGAGATTTCCTGTCCTTGCACTACTGGATCTCTGTGTATGAATCACATAACAACCCGTTCTAGAGTGTCCCTATATACATATTGGTGTAAAATCCAGGAATGGACTAGATTTATAGTGAGAGATTTCCTCTGTCCTTGCACACTGGATCTGTGTATGAATCATAACAGACGTTCTGAGTGTCCCTATATACATATTGGTGTAAAATCCAGGAAGTACTAGATTGTTTAGTGAGAGATTTCCTGTCCTTGCACTCCTGGATCTCTGTGTATGTCAATAAACAGACACGTTCTAGAGTGTCCCTATATACATATTGGTGTAAAATCCAGGAATGGACTAGATTGTTATAGTGAGAGATTTCCTGTCCTTGCACTACTGGATCTGTGTATGAATCACATAACAGACACGTTCTAGAGTGTCCCTATAAACAATTGGTGTAAAATCCAGGAATGGACTAGATTGTTATAGTGAGGATTTCCTGTCCTTGCACTACTGGATCTCTGTGATGATAACTAAACAGACACGTTCTAGATGTCCCTATATACATATTGGGTGTAAAATCCAGGAAATCCTAGATTGTTTATAGTGGGAGATTTCCTGTCCTTGCACTACTGATCTGTGTTGAATCACATAAACAGACACGTTCTAGATGTGTCCCTATATAATATTGTGTATAAAATCCGAATGGACTAGATTTATAGTGAAGATTTCCTGTCCTTGCACTACTGGATCTCTGTGTATGAATACAAACAGGCACGTCCTAGAGTGCCCTATATACATATTGGTGTAAAATCCAGGAATGGACTAGATTGTTATATTGAGAGATTCCCTGTCTTGCCTACTGTCTCTGTGTATGAATCACATAACAGACACGTTCTAGAGTGTCCCTTATACATATTGGTGTAAAATCCAGGAATGGACTAGATTGTTATAGTGAGAGATTTCCTGTCCTTGCACTACTGGATCTCTGTGTATGAATCACTAAACAGACACGTTCTAGAGTGTCCCTATTACATATTGGTGTAAAATCAGAATGGACTAGATTGTTATAGTGAGAGATTCCTGTCCTTGCACTACTGGATCTCTGTGTATGAACACATAAACAGCACGTTCTAGAGTGTCCCTATATACATATTGTGTAAAATCCAGGAATGGACTAGATTGTTTATAGTGAGAGATTTCCTTCCTTGCCTACTGGATCTCTGTGTATGACACAATACAGACACGTTCTAGAGTGTCCCTATTACATATGGTGTAAAATCCGGAATGACTAGATTGTTATAGTGAGAGATTCCCTGTCCTTGCACACTACTGTATCTCTGTGTTGAATCCCATAACAGCCAACTTTCTAGAGTGTCCCTATATACATATTGGGTGGTAAAATCCAATGACTAGATTTTTTTAGTGAGAGATTTCCTGTCCTTGCACTACTGGATCTCTGTGATGATCACATAAACAGCACGTTCTAGAGTGTCCCTATATACATATTGGTGTAAATCCAGGAATGGACTAATTTTTAGTGAGAGAGATTTCCTGTCCTTGCACTACTGGATCTCTGTGTATGAATCACATAAACGACACGTTCTAGAGTGTCCTATATACATTTGGTGTAAAATCCAGAATGACAGATTGTATAGTGGAGATTTCCTGTCCTTGCACTACACTGGATCTCTTGTATGAATACATAAACAGACCACGTTCTAGAGTGTCCCTATATACATATTGGTGTAAAATCCAGGAATGGACTAGATTGTTATAGTGAGAGATTCCTGTCCTTGCACTACCTGGATCTCTGTGTATGAATCCACATAAACAGCGTTCTAGAGTGTCCCTATATACTATTGGTGTAAAATCCAGGAATGGACTAGATTGTTATAGTGAGAGATTTCCTGTCCTTCACTACTGGATCTCTGTGTATGAATCACTACAGAACCGTTCTAGAGTGTCCCTATATACTATTGGTGTAAATCACGGAATGGACTAGATTGTTATAGTGAGATATTCCTGTCCTTGCACTACTGGATCTCTCTGTGTATGAAATCACATAAACAACACGTTCTAGAGTGTCCCTATATACATATTGGTGTAAAACCCGGAATGGACTAGATTGTTATAGTGAGAGATTTCCTGTCCTTGCACTACGGATCTCTGTGTTGAATCACATAAACAGGCACGTTCTAGAGTGTCCCTATAATACATATTGGTGTAAAATCCAGGAATGGACTAGATTGTTTATGTGAGATTTCCTGTCCTTGCACTACTGGATCTCTGTGTATGAATCACATAAACAGCACGTTCTAAGGTCCTATAACATATTGGTGTAAAATCCAGGAATGGACTAGATTTTATAGTGAGAGATTCCTGTCCTTGCACTACTGGATCCTGTGTATGAATCACATAACAGACACGTTCTAGAGTGTCCTATATACATTGGTGTAAAATCCGGAATGGACAGATTGTTATAGTGAGAGATTTCCGTCCTTGCACTACTCGGATCTCTGTGTATGAATCACATAAACAGCACGTTCTAGAGTGTCCCTATATACATATTGGTGTAAAATCCAGGAATGGACTAGATTGTTATAGTAATTTTCCTGTCCTTGCACTACTGATCTCTGTGTATGAATCACATAAACAGACCGTTCTAGAGTGTCCTTATATACATATGGTGTAAAATCCAGGAATGGACTAGATTGTTATAGGTAGAGATTTCCCTGTCCTTGCACTACTGGATCTTGTGTATGAATCACATAAACAGCACGTTCTAGATGTCCTTAATACATATTGGTGTAAAATACGGGAATGGACTAGATTGTTATAGTGAGAGATTTCCTGTCCTTGCACTACTGGATCTCTGGTAGAATCACATAAACGACACGTTCTAGAGTGTCCCTATATACATATTGGTGTAAAATCCAGGAATGGACTAGATTGTTATAGTGAGAGATTTCCGTTCCTTGCACTACTACTGGATCTCTGTGTGAATCACATAACAGCCACGTTCTAAGAGTCCCTATATAAATTTGGTGTAAATCCAGGAATGACTAGATTGTTATAGTGAGAGATTTCCTGTCCTTGCACTACTACTGGATCTCTTGTATGAATCACATAAACAGACACGTTCTAAGTGTCCCTATATACATATTGGTGTAAAACAGGATGGACTAGATTGTTTATAGTGAGAGATTTCCCTGTCCTTGCACTACTGGATCTCTGTGTATGAATCACATAACAGACACGTTCTAAAGTGTCCCATGATCATATTGGTGTAAAATCCAGGAATACTAGATTGTTATAGTGAGAGATTTCCTGTCCTTGACTACTGTTCTCTGTGTATAAACACATAAACAGACATCTTCTAGAGTGTCCCTATATACATATTGGTGTAAATAAGGAATGACTAGATTGTTATAGTGAGAGTTTCCTGTCCTTGCACTACTGGATCTCTGTGTATGAATCACATAAACGACACTTCTAGAGTGTCCCTATATACATATTGGTGTAAAATCCGGAATGGACTAGATTGTTTAGTGAGAGATTTCCCTGTCTTGCACTACTGGATCTGTGTATGAATCACATAACAACACGTTCTAAGTGTCCCATATACATATTGGTGTAAATCCAGATGAACAGATTGTTATAGTGAGAGATTCCTGTCCTTGCACTACTGGATCTCTGTTATGAATCACATAAACAGCACGTTCTAGATTCCCTATATACATATTGGTGTAAAATCCAGGAATGGACTAGATGTTATAGTGAGAGATTTCCTGTCCTTGCACTACTGGATCTCTGTGTATATACACACAACGACCTTTCTAGAGTGTCCTTATATACATTTGGTGTAAAATCCAGAATGGACTAATTGTTTATGTGAGAGATTTCCTGTCCTTGCACTACTGATCTCGTGTATGATCACTAAACAGACACTGTTCTAGGTGTCCCTATATAACAATTGGTGTAAAATCCAGGAATGGACTAGATTGTAAGTGGAGATTTCCCTGTCCTTGCACTACTGGATCCTGTGTATGAATCACTAAACAGACCGTCTAAGTGTCCCTATATACATATTGGTGTAAAATCACAGGAATGGACTAGATTGTTTATGGAGAGATTCCCTGTCCTTGCACTACTGGATCTCTGTGTATGAATCACATAAACAGCTTACATCTAGGTGTCCCTATATCAATGGTGTAAAATCCAGGAATGGACTAGATGTTGTTATATGAGAGATTTCCCTGTCCTTGCACTACTGGATCTCTGTGTATGAATCACATAAACAGACTGTTCTAGAGTGTCCCATATACATATTGGTGTAAAATCCAGGAATGGACTAGATTGTTAGTAGTAGATTTCCCTGTCCTTGCACTACTGGATCTCTGTGTATGAATACATAAACAGACACGTTCTAGAGTGTCCCTATTACATATTGGTGTAAAATAGGAATGACTAGATTGTTATAGTGAGAGATTCCCTGTCCTTGCACTACTGGATCTCTGTGTATGATACATAACAGACACGTTCTAGAGTGTCCCTATTACATATTGGTGTAAAATCCAGGAATGGACTAGATTGTTATAGTGAGAGATTTCCTGTCCTTGCACTACTGGATCTCTGTGTATGAAATCACATAACAGACGTTCTAGAGTGTCCCTATATACATATTGGTGTAAAACCAGGAATGGACTAGATTGTTATAGTGAGAGATTTCCTGTCCTTGCACTACTGGATCTCTGTGTATGAATCACATAAAGACACGTTCTAGAGTGTCCCTATATACATATTGGTGTAAATACAGAATGGACTAGATTGTTATAGTGGAGATTTCCTGTCCTTGCACTACTGGATCCTGTGTATGAATCACATAAACAGACACGTTCTAGAGTGTCCTATATTACATATTGGTGTAAAATCCAGAATGGACTAATTGTTATAGTGAGAGATTCCTGTCCTTCACTACTGGATCTGTGTGTATGAATCACATAACAGCACGTTCTAGAGTGTCCCTATATACATATTGGTGTAAAATCCAGGAATGGACTAGATTGTTATAGTGAGAGATTTCCTGTCCTTGCACTACTGGATCTCTTTGTATGAATCACATAAACAGCCGTTCTAAGGTCCCTATATAACATTGGGTAAAATCCAGAATGCTAGATTGTTATAGTGAGAGATTTCCTGTCCTTGCACTACTGATCCCTGTGTATGAATCACATAACAGACAGTTCTAGAGTGTCCTATATACATATTGGTGTAAAATCCAGGATGGACTAGATTGTTATAGTGAGATTTCCTGTCCTTGCACTACTGGATCTCTGTGTATGAATCCATAAACAGACACGTTCTAGGTGTCCCTATATACATATTGGTGTAAAATCCGGAATGGACTAGATTGTTATAGTGAGGATTTCCTGTCCTTGCACTACTGGATCTCTGTGTATGAATCACATAAACAGAACGTTCTAGATTGTCCCTTATTACATATTGGTTGTAAAATCCAGGATGGACTAGATTGTTATAGTGAGAGATTTCCCTGTCCTTGCACTACGGATCTCTTGTATGATCACAAAACAGACACGTTCTAGAGTGTCCTTATTACATATGGTGTAAAATACGGAATGGACTAGATTGTATAGTGAGAGATTTCCTGTCCTTGCACTACTGGATCTCTGTGTATGAATCATACATAACAGCCGTTCTAGAGTGTCCCTATTACATATTGTGGTAAAATCCAGGAATGGACTAGATTGTTATAGTGAGAGATTTCCTGTCCTTCACTACTGATCTCTGTGAATGAATCACTAACCAGCACGTTCTAGAGAGTCCCTATATACATATTGGTGTAAAATCCAGGAATGGACTAGATTGTTATAGTGAGAGATTTCCTGTCCTTGCACTACTGGATCTCTGTGTATGAATCACATAAACAGACACGTTCTAGAGTGTCCCTATATACATATTGGTGTAAAATCAGGAATGACTAGATGTTTATAGTGAGAGATTTCCTGTCCTTGCACTACTGGATCTCTGTGTATGAATCACATAACAGACACGTTCTAAAGTGTCCCTATATACATATTGGTGTAAAATCCAGGAATGACTAGATTGTTATAGTGAGAGATTTCCTGTTTGCTACTACTGGATCTCTGTGTATGAATCACATAAACGACATTTCTAGAAGTGTCCCTATATACATATTGGTGTAAATAAGGAATGACTAGATTGTTAAGTGAGAGATTTCCTGTCCTTGCACTACTGGATCTCTGTGTATGAATCACATAAACAGACACTTCAGAGTGTCCCTATATACTATTGGTGTAAAATATCCGGATGGACTAGATGTTATAGTGAGAGATTTCCTGTCCTTGCACTACTGGATCTGTGTAGGAATCATAAACAGACACGTTCTAAAGTGTCCCATATACATATTGGTGAAAATCCAGGAATGACTAGATTGTTATAGTGAGAGATTTCCTGTCCTTGCACTACGGATCTCTGTGTATGAATCACATAAACAGACATGTTCTAGAGTTCCCTATATACATATTGGTAAAATCCAGGAATGGCTAGATTGTTTAGTGAGAGATTTCCTGTCCTTGCACTACTGGATCTCTGTGTATGATCACATAAACAGACACTTCTAGAGTGTCCTTATATATATTGGTTGTAAAATCCAGAATGGACTAGATTGTATAGTGAGAGAGAGTTTCCTGTCCTGCACTACTATCTCTGTGTATGAATCACTAAACAGACACTTTCTAGAGTGTCCCTATATACATATTGGTGTAAAATCCAGGAATGGACTAATGTTATAGTGAGAGATTCCTGTCCTTGCACTACTGGATCTCTGTGTATGAATCACATAAACAGACCGTTCTAGAGTGTCCCTATTACATATTGGTGGTAAAATCCAGGAATGGACTAGATTGTTATAGTGAGAGATTTCCGTCCTTGCACTACTGATCTCTGTGTATGAATCACATAAACAGACACGTTCTAGAGTGTCCCTATATAAATATTGTGTAAATCCAGGAATGGACTAGATTGTTTATATGAGAGATTTCCTGTCCTTGCACTACTGGCTCTGTGTATGAACCACATAAAGACACTTCTAGAGTGTCCCTATATCATATTGGTGTAAAATCAGGAATGGACTAGATTGTTATAGTGAGAGATTTCCTGTCCTTGCACTACTGGTCTCTGTTATGAATACATAAACAGACACGTTCTAGGATGTCCCTATTACATATTGGTGTAAAATCCAGGAATGGACTAGATTGTTATAGTGAGAGATTTCCTGTCCTTGCACTACTGGATCTCTGTGTATGAATCACATAACAGCATGTTCTAGAGTGTCCTATATACATATTGGTGTAAAATCCAGGAATGGACTAGATTGTTATAGTGAGGAGTTTCCTGTCCTTGCACTACTGTCTCTGTGTTGAATCACATAAACAGCACGTTCTAGAGTGTCCCTATATACATATGGTGTAAAATCCAGAATGGACTAGATTGTTATAGTGAGAGATTTCCTGTCCTTGCACTACTGATCTCTGTGTATGAATCACATAAACAGACACGTTCTAGAGTGCCCTATATACATAGGTGGTAAAATCCAGGAATGGACTAGATTGTTATAGTGAGAGATTTCCTGTCCTTGCACTACTTGGATCTCGTGTATGAATCACAATAACAGACACGTTCTAGAGTGTCCCTATTACTATTGGTGTAAAATCCAGGAATGGACTAGATTTTATAGTGAGAGATTTCCTGTCCTTGCACACTGGATCTCTGTGTATGAATCACATAACAGGCAGTTCTAGGTGTCCTATATACATATTGGTGTAAAATCCAGGAATGGGATGTTGTAAGTGAAGATTTCCCTGTCCTTGCACTACTGGATCTCTGTGTATCATCACGTAAACCAACTTTCTAGAGTGTCCCTATGTACATATTGGTGTAAAATCCAGGAATGGACTAGATTTTTATAGTGAGAGATTTCCTTGTCCTTGCACTACTGGTCCTGTGTATGAATACGTAAACGACACTTCTAGAGTGTCCCTATACATATTGGTGTAAAATCCATGAATAGTAGTGCAAGGACAGGAAATCTCTCACTATAACAATCTAGTCCATTTCTGGATTTTACACCAATATGTATATAGGGACACTCTAGAACGTGTCTGTTTATGTGATTCATACACAGAGATCCAGTAGTGCAAGGACAGGAAATCTCTCACTATAACAATCTAGTCCATTCCTGGATTTTACACCAATATGTATATAGGGACACTCAAGAACGTGTCTGTTTATGTGATTCATACACAGAGATCCAGTAGTGCAAGGACAGGGAAATCTCTCACTATAACAATCTAGTCCATTCCTGGATTTTACACCAATATGTATATAGGGACACCTCTAGGAACGTGTCTGTTTATGTGATTCATACACAGAGATTCAGTAGTGCAAGGGGAAGGAAATCTCTCCACTATAACAATCTAGTCCATTCTGGAATTTTACCCAATAGTTATAGGGACCTCTCGAACGTGCTGGTTTATGTGATTCATCACATGAGGATCCAGTAGTGCAAGGACAGTGACTCCTCCACTATAACAATCTAGCATTTACTGGATTTTCACCAATATGTATATAGGGAACTCCTAGAAACGTAGTCGTTTATGTGATTCAACACAGCAGATCAGTAGTTGCAAGGAGGAGAATCCTCTCACTAAACAATCTAGTCCATTCATCTGGATTTTACACCATATTATCATAGGGACATACTGGAACGTGTCTGTTTATGTATTCATACACAGAGACTCAGTAGTGCAAAGGGACAGGAAAATCTCTCACGACTATAACGAAGCTGTCCATCATCCGTATTATTCACTATGGTATAATTAAGATCTACGGAACGATGCCTAGTTTTGAGTGAGTTTCACAGAGATCCGTGCAGACTAGGAAATCTCTCAATTTCAACATCTGCATCCTGCCTACATTTAGAATCTTGGCAATCCTATGGACTCTGAAAGACTCCAGAATTGCTGTAGATTCCACAGATCCGGGTAGTGCATTTAGGAAGGGAAATCTCTATATAACCCGAAAGTTAAACGTCACATTTTACTGAGCAGTGGGTCGAACCCCCATCCATAGTGTATATCAGAACTCTAAGCCGTGTAATGTTTAGTAAGGAACATACACTTAGCGATTAGTGAATGTTAACACGGAATCCTCCCTAAAACGTTAGGCACCTTGATTTTCACAGATAGTTAAGGGCTTAGAGGCCATTTATGGTGAATATACAAAAGCCATAGGAAGGACAGGAAGTCCACTATACAATCTAGCAGGTGTCCGGTATCATTACAGGGCATCGGAACGTGTTTCATGTGAATCTACCACTGTCAGTGGCCCAAGGTAATGCGGTAACACTCTTACCGCAGTTCATAACATCTTAGTCCAATCTGCTTAATTACAACCATTAAAGACACTGGCGTGATAACGTGCTAACTGTTGTGATTTCCAGGGTTCATAAGTGCAAGAATTGCTCACAGATACATTGTACCAAGTTCCATTCTGAATTACAAACCCAGTGGATGTTTACTAGGCACTAGAACGTCCTGTTATGATGCATTCACAAAGTCCAGTTGTCAAGATACAGACAATACTCACTCTCACTATAACAATTAGTCCATTCCTGGATTTTACACCAATATGTACATAGGGACACTCTAGAACATGTCTGTTTAGTGTTCATACACAGAGATCCAGTAGTGCAAGGACAGGGAATCTCTCAATACAAACAATCTAGTCCATTCCTGGATTTTACACCATATGTATATAGGGACACTCTAGAACGTGTCTGTTTATGTGATTCATACAAGAGATCCAGTAGTGCAAGGACAGGAAATCTTCACTATAACAATCTAGTCCATTCCTGGATTTTACACCAATATTATATAGGGACACTCTAGAACGTGTCTGTTTATGTGATTCATACACAGATCCTAGTGCAAGGACAGGAAATCTCTCACTATAACAATCTAGTCCATTCCTGGATTTTACACCAATATGTATATAGGGCACTCTAGAACGTGTCTGTTTATGTGATTCATACACAGAGATCAGTAGTGCAAGGACGGGAAATCTCTCCTATAACAATCTAGTCCATTCCTGGATTTTACACCAATATGTATTAAGGGACACTCTAGAACGTGTCTGTTTATGTGATTCATACACAGAGATCCAGTAGTGCAAGGACAGGAAATCTCCTCACTATAACAATCTAGTCCATTCCTGGATTTTACACCAATTGTATATAGGGACACTCTAGAACATGCCTGTTTTGTGATTCATACACAGAATCCAGTAGTGCAAGGACAGGAATCTCTCACTATAAACAATCTAGTCCATTCCTGGATTTTACACCAATATGTATATAGGGACACTCTAGAACGTGTCTGTTTATGTGATTCATACACAGAGATCCAGTAGTGCAAGGACAGGAAATCTCTCACTATAACAATCTAGTCCATTCCTGGATTTTACACCAATATGTATATAGGGACACTCTAGAACATGTCTGTTTACGTGATTCATACACAGAGATCAAGTAGTGCAAGGACAGGAAATCTCTCACTATAACAATCTAGTCCATTACTGGATTTTACACCAATATGTATATAAGGACACTCTAGAACGTGTCTGTTTGTGTGATTAATACACAGAGATCCAGTAGTGCAAGGACAGGGAAATCTCTCACTATAACAATCTAGTCCATTCCTGGATTTTACACCAATATGTATATAGGGACACTCTAGAACGTGCCTGTTTATGTGATTCATACACAGAGATCCAGTAGTGCAAGGACAGGAAATCTCTCACTATAACAATCTAGTACATTCCTGGATTTTACACCAATATGTATATAGGGACACTTTAGAACGTGTCTGTTTATGTGATTCATACACAGAGATCCAGTAGTGCAAGGACAGGGAAATCTCTCACTACAACAATCTAGTCCATTCCTGGATTTTACACCAATATGTATATAGGGACACTCTAGAATGTGTCTGTTTATGTGATTCATACACAGAGATCCAGTAGTGCAAGGACAGGAAATCTCTCACTCTCTCATTATAACAAATCTAGTCCCCATTCCTGATTTTACAAACCAATATTTATATAGGGACACTCAGAAACGTGTCTGTTTATGTGATTCATACACAGAGATCCAGTAGTGGCAAGGACAGGGAATCTCTCACTATAACAATCTAGTCATTCCTGGATTTTACACCAATATGTAATAGGGACACTTTAGAACGTGTCTGTTTATGTGATTCATACACAAGATCCAGTATGCAAGGACAGGGAAATCTCTCACTATACACAATCTAGTCCATTCCTGGATTTTACACCAATATGTATATAGGGACACTCTAGAACGTGTCTGTTTAGTGATTCATACACAGAGATCAATAGTGCAAGGACAGGAAATCTCTCACATAAACAATCTAGTCCATTCCTGGATTTTAACCACAATATGTATATAGGACACTCTAGAAAGTGTCTGTTTGTGATTAATACACGAGATCCAGTAGTGCAAGGACAGGAAATCTCTCACTATAACAATCTATCCATTCCTGGATTTTAAACACCAATATTATATAGGGACACTCTAGACATGCCTGTTTATAGTGATTCATACACAGAGTGGGTTTCAGTAGTGATAGTGCAAGGACAGGAAATCTCTCACTATAACAATCTAGTCATTCCTGGATTTTACACCAATATGTATATTGGACACTTTAGAACGTGTCTGTTTATGTGATTCATACACGATCCAGTAGTGCAAGGACAGGGAAATCTCTCACAATACAATCTAGTCCATTCCTGGATTTTACACCACATGTATATAGGGACACTCTAGAATGTGTCTGTTTATGTGATTCATACACGAGATCCAGTAGTGCAAGGACAGGAAATCTCTCACTATAACAATCTAGTCATTCCTTATTTTACACCAATATGTATAATAGGGACACTTAAACTGTCTGTTTATGTGTGATTCATACACAGAGATCCAGTAGTCAAGTACAGGAAATCTCTCACTATAACAATCTAGTCATTCCTGGATTTTACAACCAATATGTATATAGGGACACTCTAGAACGTGTCTGTTTATGTGATTCATACACAGAGATCCATTAGTGCAAGGACAGGAAATCTCTCACTATAAAAACATCTAGTCCATTCCTGGTATTTTACACCAATATGTATATAGGACACTCTAGAACGTGTCTGTTTATGTTTGATTATCACAGAGATCCAGTAGTGCAAGACAGGAAATCTCTCACAACAACAATCTAGTCCATTCCTGGATTTTACACCAATATTTATATAGGACTCTTTAGAACTGCCTGTTTTATGTGATCATTCACAGAGATCCAGTAGTGCAAGGACAGGAAATCTCTCACTATAACAATCTAGTCCATTCCTGGTTTTTTACACCAATATGTATAGGGACTCTAGAACTGTCCTGTTTTGTGATTCATCACAGAGATCCAGTAGTGCAAGGACAGGAAATCTCTCACTATACAATCTAGTCCATTCCTTTTTTTACACCAATATGTATATAGGGACACTCTAGAACGTGTCTGTTTATGTGATTCATACACAAGATCCAGTAGTGCAAGGACAGGAAATCTCTCACTATAACAATCTAGTCCATTCCTGGATTTTACACCAATATGTATATAGGGACACTCTAGAACGTGTCTGTTTATGTGATTCATACACAGAGATCCAGTAGTGCAAGGACAGGAAATCTCACTATAACAATCTAGTCCATTCCTGGATTTTACACCAATATGTATATTAGGGACACTCTAGAACGTCTGTTTATGTGATTCATACCAGAGATCCAGTAGTGCAAGGACAGGAATATCTCACTATAACAATCTAGTCCATTCCTGGATTTTACACCAATATGTATATAGGACACTCTAGAACGTGTCTGTTTGTGATTCATACACAGGAGATCCAGTAGTGCAAGGACAGGAAATCTCTCACTAATAACAATCTAGTCCATTCCTGATTTTACAACCATATTTATATGGACTCTTCGAACGTGCCTGTTTATGTGATTCATACACAGAGATCCAGTAGTGCAAGGACAGGAAATCTCTCACTATAACAATCTAGTCCATTCCTGATTTTACACCAATATTTTATAGGGACACTCTAGAACGTGCCTTTTTTATGTGATTCATACACAGAGATCCAGTAGTGCAGGACAGGAAATCTCTCACTATACAATCTAGTCCATTCCTGGATTTTACACCAATATGTTAATAAGGACACTCTAGAACGTGTTTGTTTATTGATTCATACACAGAGATCCAGTAGTGCAAGGACAGAATCTCTCACTATACAATCTAGTCCATTCCTGATTTTAACCAATATGTATATAGGGACACTCTAGAACGTGTCTTTTTATGTGATTCATACACGAGATCCAGTAGTGCAAGGACAGGAAATCTCTCACTATAACAATCTAGTCCATTCCTGATTTTACACCAATATTTATAGGGACACTCTAGAACGTGCCTGTTTATGTGATTCATACACAGAGATCCAGTAGTGCAAGGACAGGAAATCTCTCACTATAACAATCTAGTCCATTCCTGTATTTTACACCAATATGTAATAGGGACCCTCTAGAACGGTCTGTTTT
>JAACNH010007657.1:0-14524 GCA_019447015.1 Hymenochirus boettgeri | reverse complement strand
ATCACCGATAGTAACATAGTCTTTCCAGGGTTTATATTTGTATATAAATGTGGTTCATATCACCAATAGTAACATAGTATTTCCAGGGCTCATATTTTAAAACCTTCCAGGAGCAAATTGTAATGTGTTACAGAACTTAAGGGAAATGTCTTGTTCCCTCTGTTATAGAAGCTGTTGTTATGTGTGTGCAACTATCTGAGTTGTGTAGCCATACATTACCCTGTTGTTGTGTCACTAAAGTGGACTCTGTGTCAGTGTTGTTGAAATTGGGCAGCACACAGAGCCTAGGCCCTTCATCTGAGATACTGAATTAGGAATCACACTCTGCAAGTGATGTACAGGCTTTTTATTGGTCAAACTGGACTTTATGGGCGTTGGCCCTTTCAGAGGACGTTGCCGTTATGTTGAGTCATTCAGGGATGTGGCTCTGTGGTGAGCACATACATACATACATGCATACATACATACATACATACATACATACTAGATTTTTGGGAATGCAAAAAAAAATGTGGATACTTGCAAATACTTTTTTGTTTGCATTTTCTCCGGTCATTCATGCAAATGGACTGGAAACACGAACACATGTGGACAGATGCATAGAAAAACGCATGTCTGTTAACCTGCAAAGGGACTGGAACACAGACAAAATGGACAGCACAACGCACACACATAGTGGGACCTAGCCCTAATGCAACACAAAATATCTGAGTTCTACACAAATTGACACTATGAACAATGTAGAGAGGTTACTGACCTATAACTCTCGGAACCCCTAAAAAGAAATGACATGGGCTAATTAGATATGGGAGATATGCACAATATTAGCATAACATAAAAACATATTATATCCTTATTGTCAGTATACAATCCAATTGTCCCTGCAGTAGGGACAATCCCGTCCAAATAGGGATGCCTGGCAACTCTGGTGCCAACCCACATTACAAATATTGCACACCTTAGAAGGCAAAACTGTCTTGAAAATCCTGCACCATCTAAACATGTAAAGGGGCTCACACCGATTTGCAATAATACCGATTTGATGATCCCGTTATTTGGATGATTTGTGTTGGTCCAATATAAAAATTCTAGCAGGGCCGATAAAAAAATCTAAAGATTTTTGGTGTGACAATCGGAAATATAAAGAATCACACAACAGGTTTGTTGTGTCGCAGGTTTTTGAAGTATGAACGCGGCCATAAATGTACAGTTGATGTAGGAATGTTCGTGCATACAATACTGGGTAGGTAGAGGTTGGGGACAGTAAAGACCCATGGGTAGGTAGAAGTTGGGGTCAGTAGAGGCCCCTGGGTAGGTAGTAGGGGACAGTAAAGGCCCATGGGTAGGTAGTAGAGGACAGTAGGGGCCTATGGGTAGATAGTTGAGGACAGAAGGGATATATTATATAAAGTGCATGTTATTATTATTATTATTATTATTATTGTGGATTTATATAGCGCCAACATCTTCCGTGGCGCTTTACAGTTACATTAATATACATGAGGAAAACATACATGTTACATACAAGGGTAGTGCAAGTAATACAAAGTGCAAATAATTTAAGTGCTGGTCCAGTAGCATTCAGTGTGGTAAGTTACAGCATTACTGTGGTACAATAGGATGCCCCCAGGGCTTACAGTCTAGAGGTACATTGTACTCTATATCAGAGATCTCATATCTTTGGACCTAAATTTGTTTGAAAAATATAACTCCCAGCATTCCATTACAGCACAATATCAGAATACATCCAGGGAATGCTGGGAGTTGTAGTTTTTAGACATTTGGATGTCTGCAAGTTGAAGACCCCTGCTATATATTTTAGTGGTATGGTAGGTTTGTTTCTATGAACATTTTTGGTTATGAATAAAACATTTATTTTAACTTTTGACTTTTTTTAAACTTCCCTGTACAATTTTTAGAAAGAAAGACTAAAAGGGGGTGGGTTTCAGATCTGAAACTGTGGGTCAGGTGTGGATCTGTAAAATTAGACCCGCGCAGGATTCTAACATAATCAATATATTTTTATGTGAAACTATTAAAGGATTATTCTGTTTTAGCCGTCATTGCAAATTCTGTCCATTTTACTGGCCAAGCTTTTTCTGAGGAACGTTTGTTAATTTAGGGCTCCCTCTAGTGGGCAACATTCACTGCAGCAAAATTCAAACCAGACTCCTACTCTGATGTTAATATAATCACTTTGTACTTGTTTCTCCATATCCTAATTATAATGATTATGATCTCACACTAAATAATGGATGGAAGGATAGAGATGTGGTTCATGTAACAACCAAGCTATAGAACACAGAACACACTGTAAGTGGTACAGATTGAACACTAGGATGCCGATGTACAGATGATTATCCTTGGCTAATTGTCTTTCTAGCCCCACTATGTGACATCTCTGGGTGCATCCATGGCTATTTTGGGATATCCAGTGACAAGCTATTTCACAGTTTAATATAATGATCTGTGTTTTCATCCAATACAACCTTATGCTGTAACTTCCTATTGCTGGAACATAATATTTCATAGATAACCACATTATGTTGGTTTTTCCCTGTTGCTGGAATAATGTCCAATGGTTCGATAAAATAATCCCACTTTACATAATCCTGGCAGGAAAAAGAAAATAGTTTTATGAAAATCCAAATCACACAAACATCAGAAACTCGTTTATCTTGGTTCCAGGAGTATTTGTACAAAAGATTTGAAATGGAGTAACCACGGACAAAGTAACCAGAAAACAATGGTAACCAGTGATCTAGAGTCCTGCATCGGGTCGGGTACCCGCTGGTTAACCGATTTGGGGGTCGGGTGCAGGTAACCCGCATTGAGTTTTAATTGGTTGTGGGTCAGATTTGGGTAAAGAGAACCGTGAGTTGGGTTGGGTTGCGGGTAGAAGAATGTGCGGTGTGTATAGCACCTTACACTAAATCACACTATGGCAGATAAAGAGCAAAGATAAAAGGCTCCCAGCCTTTTAATGAGTTTTTGGCGGGGTAAATATTGAGTTATCAACAGCTTTAATGTACTTAGAATCCTATACCTCTCTTGAAACAGTCACATCCCCACTAGCACAGAGGCGAAGGCTAAAGAAATGAAACATCTCAGAGGAGCCCTTAAAACTTGTGGATATCCAGACTGGGCCTTTGTCAAAAGAAGTAGAAGGAAGGAAAAGAACACGAATACCAACAGTGAAGGGGAAAAGCAAGACAGGAGGAAGCACATTGTCCATCCATAAAAAATGTGGAGACAGGGTCTCCGAGAAATTAAGAAGAATTTTCAAAAACCCGTATCCCTGTCTGCTTTAAAAACGAACAACACACTGAGGCAGCAATTGGTACATCCGAAAGACCCAATACCAAAACACAAGAAAAGCGACATCATATATGCAGTGCAGTGCAGTGAAGAATGCTCTGATTTGTATGTGGGGGAGACCAAACAGCAACTGCATCAACGTATGGCCCAGCACAGAAAGTTTCAGAAAATAAAGAAACCAAGCCAAATAGAGGTGGGGGGGTTCGACACCAACTGTCTGCCATGTACATTGCTGTTTTAACACCTTACTCTGGGCGTTCCTATAACACCTCTTAGCCAGTATCTAATCACACCCTTAACACCTGGCTGTGATATGCTAATTGGGATTTTCCAGGGTACATAATTGCCATAGATTCTTGTACAAGTCATTCTGAATTGAGAAAGCCAGTCGGATGACTAGCGAAACGTCTTCAAGAACTACATTTCAAGTCCAGTTGATCTAATTGAATACAACAGATATAATGTTATACAGGATGGCATTGTAGATAGGAATACAGACAGCTATGTTCAACTTTAACTCTTGTAGTGCCTGGGTAGGTATTACAGAGATCACTGGGTAATGTAGTTAGAGTGTTATACAGGATGGCATTGTGGATAGGAATACAGACAGCTATGTTGAACTTTTAACTCTTGTAGTGCCTGGGTAGGTTTTGCAGAGATCACTGGGTAATGTAGTTAGAATGTTATACAGGATGGCATTGTAGATAGGAATACAGACAGCTATGTACAACTTTAACTCTTGTAGTGCCTGGGTAGGTATTACAGAGATCACTGGGTAATGTAGTTAGAATGTTATACAGGATGGCATTGTAGATAGGAATACAGACAGCTATGTACAACTTTAACTCTTGTGGTGCCTGGGTAGGTATTACAGAGATCACTGGGTAATGTAGTTAGAATGTTATACAGGATGGCATTGTAGATAGGAATACAGACAGCTATGTACAACTTTAACTCTTGTAGTGCCTGGGTAGGTATTACAGAGATCACTGGGTAATGTAGTTAGAATGATATACCGGATGGCATTGTGGGTAGGAATACAGATAGCTATGTTCAACTTTAACTCTTGTAGTGCCTGGGTAGGTATTACAGAGATCACTGGGTAATGTAGTTAGAATGTTATACAGGATGGCATTGTAGATAGGAATACAGACAGCTATGTTGAACTTTAACTCTTGTAGTGCCTGGGTAGGTTTTGCAGAGATCACTGGGTAAAAAGCAGTTAATGCTAGAGTGACTGGAAATATATCTATATGCAAAAGCTCCAAGTCTCTTACTGTGTTTTTTGGCTGGGTAAATATTGAGTTATCAACAGTTCTAATGTACTAACAAAGAGATGCAATAAAAGATAATAGTATAGTATAGTATAGTATAGTATTGTATAGCATAGTATAGTATAGTATAGTATAGTATTTGAGGTTGAATAAAGACAAATGTCCATCCAGTCCAACCCATCTAGTAATATCCTCATTTCCTGCCTAACTGTTGATCCAGAGGAAGGCAAAAAACCCCACCAAATTTATGAAGTGGCAATCGGAAATTTCCCTGAATCAACTCTACTTTATGTATCAATACCAGTAACTTGTAACATTCCTAGTTTGCAGAAACTCATCCAGCTTTTTATTGAAACTGACCAGTGAACCTGCCATAACAACGTCCACTTGAAGACAGTTCCATAGCTTTACCGTTCTCACAGTGAAAAACCCTTTCCGAACTTGAAGCCTTAACCTTTTTTCTTCAAATCTTAAGGGATGTCCTCGTGTCCTCAGACATGTTCTATTGGTGAACAATGCCCCAGATAGTTTATTGTATGGCCCGTTAATGTATTTATACACAGTAATCATATCCCCACGCAAGCGCCTTTTCTCCAGCGCACATAATTGTAACTTTTCCAGTCTCTCTTCATATTCAAGCTCCCCCAATGCCCTTATTAATTTAGTTGCCCTTCTCTATACCCTTTCCATTTCAAAGATGTCCTTTTTGTACACAGGATTCCAAAATTGCACTGCATATTCCAAATGAGGCCTTACCAATGCTTTGTAAAGAGGGAGAATAACATTTTCCTCCCTTGAATCCATATCTCTCTTTACATAAGACAATACTATGCTGGCTCTGGCTGTTGCCACCTGGCACTGCTTGCTACCTTTAAGTTTGTTATCCACCAAAAGTCCAAGATCCCTTTCCAACAGGGATTCACTTAACACAGAGCCATTTATAGTATAAGCAGCACAAGGATTTTTAAGTCCAAAATGCATCACCTTACATTTATCAATATTGAATCTCATCTGCCCAATGTGACAATCTATCTAGACCCCCCTGTAACAATTCCAGAGCTATTATTTAAAGACAACTGCCAGTCAATTTATACAGGTGTAAGCTTGGATGGATCCCAAATAGTTTGGAAAACGATGTGTTCCAAAGTTTGTACTGGTTTTAGAACAATACTTGGGGAAACACAAAAGGAATATATTAGAATTCTAATATATTAGAATTATTGATAGATTTAGAAGATAAAGCTTACCTGCACATGGGTACCTGTAGCAGAGAATATTGTAGAGCATGTGCACCTATAAAAAGTAATTGCACATCAAGCATCCCCCAAACCTAAGTTCTGTTTTCCTTACCTTCCCCAAAGATGCCCAGGAACATACTTACAAGACCCAGTCCCTCGCCGCCTATATGCCGCTCCCTGCTCCTGTTGTGAGCTTGTTTCAAGCAAGAACAGGAGCAGTGAGGTCGCGACTGTCAGCTATTGGCTGTGATGTCACCGGTGCACCTTTGACTGACAGCAGTGAGGGACCAGGTCTTGTAAGTATGTTTCTGGGCATCTTTGGGGAAGTAAAATGGAACTTAGGTTTGGGGGATGCTTAATTAATTTGGCTTGAAAAAGTCAAATTCCTGATCTTTCTATTTCTTCCGTTTTATTCTTTCGTTTTTTTGGACTGTATCTCCTCCCACAGTTTTTGAGTTAGAGACATGAAATTCAGTACAGACGTGCGGGGCATATAGGAGAAGTGTGCGTTACGGCGTTATCTGCGAATTTCCAGACATTTTTCCCCATAGACTATAATGGTAACAATCCTCAATTGTGGACATTTCAAAACAGTTTGTTTCATGGTCATAAATACAAATGGTGATACCCCCAACTCCCCACACAGTCACAGGTATACCCACCTACTGACCTACCTTTCCAGTCCCATGGAAGCCATATTTAAAGGGTAACTAAAGCCAAATAACTAATTTTGATTTATGCTCAATAAAATATAGTTTTATGGTTGTAAACAAAAAAAAAAGACAAACCCCTCAACCAGACCCAGGTACACACACCTACTGATCTACTTATCTATTACTGTGGCAACCATACTTAAAGGGTAACTAAAGTAAAAAAACAAATTTTGATATATCATCAATAAAAGATAGTTTAATGGTTATAAACACAAAAAAAGACATACCACCTCAACCAGAACACCTACTGATCTACTTATCCATTACAGTGGCAGCCATACTTAAAGGGTAACTAAAGTAAAAAAAAAAAAAAATTTAGATTTATCCTCAATAAAAGATTGTTTTATGGTTGTAAACACAAAAAAGACATACCCCCTAAACCAGACCCAGGTACACACACCTAATGATCTACTTATCCATTACAGTGGCAGCCATACTTAAAGGGTAACTAAATTAAAAAAACTCATTTAGATTTTTCCTCAATAAAATATAGTTTTATGGTTGTAAACACAAAAAAGACATACTCCTCAACCAGACCCAGGTACACACACCTACTGATCTTCTTATCCATTACTGTAGCAGCCATACTTAAAGGGTAACTAGAGTCAAAAAAACTAATTTTGACCAATCATCAAAAAAGTTTTTTTTTTTTTTTACCCACAACCCAAAACAGGTACACACACCTACTGATCTACTTATCCATTACTATGGCAGCCATACGTAAAGAGTAACAACCCACCGGGATTGCCGATCGTCTCAGGTATGGGTTCCGTATTAGAACCGTTATCTCAATATGTGGACCACTACCTTCAACCATTGGCAGCAGGAATCAGGAACTGTGTACGTGATACCACTGAGCTACTTAAAGGGCATGTCCACCCCCCATAGCAACATTCCTTTATATCATAGTGTATACCCTCCCACCCCCAACCGCTAAGTTAAAAACTTAAAAATCTATCCCATACACTACTTACAGCTCCTGGTTCCAGCGTCACTCTGGTCCGGCTCCCCTGCCTGCCAGATCTTTTAGCAGGGGGCCGGACGGCAGCCGCGGCTGTGATTGGCTTAGAGGCAGCCAATCACAGCCGCGGCTGCCAGCAATGCAGAAGACGCTGGCAGTCGGGAGCTGTAACTTGTGTCCGGAATAGATTTTAAGACTTTTAACTTAGCGGTCGGGGGTGGGAGGGTTTGCCCTACAATAGGTATTAAGTATTTAACACTACATAAATTCTTTGCAGAGAGGGATCGGGAGGGAGGGAGGGGGGTGAAAGGGCTCCTGGCTGTGCGCATGTCACCATCCCTCCCGGAGGAGAGACAGAGGGCAGCAACATTAGGACAGGAAGACAGCCACTACCCTGCACTTTACTGGACTTGGAACATGGATTGTAGAAGAACCCTAAGGAGCAGGATTGTAAGGTAAGGATTGTTTAAAACTGTATAGTGGGGCCAGTATGGGGTTAAATTTTAGTTTGGGGGGTGGACATGCCCTTTAAGCGGGGGAAATTGACTCTGAGGCACATTTATGTGGTATTCATATTCAAGCCCTGTATACATCTATTCCTCAGACAGAATGTATTAAAGGGCATGTCCACCCCCCAAACTAAAAATTTCCCTTCTACTGGCCCCACTGTACAATTAAATAAAAACCTTACCTTACATCCCTGCTCTTTGTGGTTCTTCTGGAGTACATGAATAAAGTCCAGGAAACTGTAGGGTAGGAGCTGTCTTCCTGCCCTAAAGGTCTCTGCCTCTGTGTTGCCTCCAGGAGGTTAAGAGACTTGCGCATTGGAGACCCTTTCCCACCCTCCCTCCCTCCCGATGCCTCTCTTGAGTATTCGTAGCTATCATAAAATTATTTTAACATACTGCAGGGCAGGTCCCCCCACCCCCAACCGCTTCATATGTGCTGCGTAAAAATCATTTCAAAATTATGGACACATATTATTGGCAACTCCAAGGGACCTCCATGGGCGCGACTGTAGCACCATCCCTGGCCAACATATATGTTAAACATGTGGAGGATCAATTATTTTTACAGAACTCCAGCTACATTGACCACATCGTCGCATACTATAGATATGTGGATGATATTTTGATAGTATGGAAGGGTCCCTTGGAGTTGTTCAATAAAATGATGGAAGCTAACACTGCCCACACAACGATTAAATATACACATGAAACTTCACGAA
The DNA here is from genome assembly GCA_019447015.1 of Hymenochirus boettgeri. Classification (NCBI taxonomy): domain Eukaryota; kingdom Metazoa; phylum Chordata; class Amphibia; order Anura; family Pipidae; genus Hymenochirus; species Hymenochirus boettgeri. The sequence goes on along the minus strand of JAACNH010007657.1, from coordinate 5,792 downwards.
CATCGTTACCTTTTCTAGATGTATTGATAGAAATAAAAGAACGAAAACGTACCAGGAATAAAGTCTACTGATAAAAATAATCTACTTAATGCGGGCAGCTTCCACCACCCAGTTTATGTGCTTGAAGCGCATTATATCTGACCCCTTGGTTTATGAAATGGCAATAATATTGTACAGCACTTGAAGGGTATCTCCATAAAGTTACCTCCATTCTTCAATTAAAGTGAAAGACAGTAAGGGTTCATTGGAGGTAACCTTTCAAACTACCATGTTTGCATATTTTGCCTTGTCCAATTTGGAAAGCCGTTTATTGCCACACATCATAGCTCTGAGTTGTAGTTTTCATCATCTGGAAGGCTGCACTTTGGACATACCAGTTGGTATATGTGATGTGTTTTTACACTGTATTGTATTCAGTATATTTACAAAAAATATTTTTTGGGGGTTATTGGGACAACCTTTTCTGCTAGAAACTTTCTGGTTTCCTCCCCCTGGATCAGGCCATCTGCAGCTCCGCCCCAACGAGATGTCCTGCTTCCTCCACCTTCATAGGCCTCCCCGTGGGTGACGTAATTGTGCGCACGCACCGAACAGCAGGAAATTACTTTCAGGGGCCCAGGAAGGTGGAGGAAGCAGGTGGAGGTTAGCAGGACATCTCGTCAGGGCAGAGCTGCAGATGACTTGATCCAGGGGGAGGAAACCAGAAAGTTTCTAGTAGAAAAGGTAGGCTCTGGGGGGAGATAAAAATAGTTTTAGACAACTTTACTTTTAAAACAATCAGGCGTGTCTTTGGGGTTTTTGCCACCTGAGCCAAACTTTTGAATGCCGCCCCTATGTACTGCTAGGCGCTATGTTTATTTTCCTTCTGCTCTGCCTGCCACTTTTCGAAAATAAAAGTGAGCTCTGCCTGCTGCCTCTCTGACACTAAGCATGGGTGCCACCCTGAGCATTTTGCTCATATTGCCTAATTAGAGAGACACCCCTGAAAACAATATCTTGAAAATAATAAAGTTTTTTTTAGGGTGTACTTATCCTTTAATTGACAATTGATGTAGAAAACAGTAGTGGGCTATGTCCTTAGTGTTGGTTAAATTTATTAATTTTAGTCCTTCTACGTATGTCTATAAACAATAATCGGTAAAACAGGTAACAAGGTTATTTCCACTGCACTGTAGATGGTTTGTGACCTCACACAGGAATTGATTCCCTGATATTTGATTCAAGAAATTCAGCATAGGCTACAGATTGTCTGGCTGTTGGCCGGTGCCATGACTTTCTGATTACAATAACCTTATGTTCTTATGCATACCATTATATACCATGTAAATAAGGAAGGTATCAGATTTCAAATCCTATCTTTCTTAATTTATTGTTTTTTAAATGACTCATTGGCTCATTCCTCTTTACTTTAAAGGGTTCAGTGGAAAATAGCATTGTTTTTCAAATTCTTAGTTTATGTTACACTTAGGTATTCTTCATATTAATATTATCTTCCATTTCAAAGGGAATCTCTACCCTAAATAAAACTTTTAGCGAAGGAGGCTGAGAGGCAACCAATCACAGACGTGGCTGAAAGCAATGCAGGGTGCCGCGGGAGTGAAGGGCTGTAAGTAGAGTCCTGGTTCTTTTTTTAGTAATCTGACATGGTGGTTGGAGTGGACAGGGGTAACATACAGACAACAGTTTTAATCTAATGCACTTACTGTATAAAGCTGGAGAATGTGATTTATTAGTGTTCAGTTCTAACAACCAACAAGTTTTCAGTCAATATAGAGAAAATATTTACACATTTTATGAAATCCTCTTTTTGTTAAGGTTACACAAAGCAAGGGAGGGGGGGTTTAGAAACCTACCAAAGTTTCCTGGTGGAACTACTAAATTTGGACATTGAAACATGGTATTTGATGGTTGGAATTCTGGCAGTCAAACTTAAAAATCAGGTTTGGGGCTAAACCACAGCACACCTCTAATTAAAGCATGTGTACCAATGATAGTTTACTGTTTTGATCTTTGGAGATATTCATACTGTGATAACGCAGACTAAGGCTGAGGCCCCAATACAACGCACCAAATCCTGCACACAATTGCAAGTGTTATTACATTAATTGCGTGTGCGATTTCTGTGCATTGTTGCACATCGTTCCGCGTTTGCCAATGCGTTTTTGCAATTTAACATTATAAAAAAGGGCATGGATCTGCCGAAACGGCCGATAATCGCACATGTGTATGCATTCGGTCAGGGGTAGTTCCTTGATCTGATATGGCAGATTGGACCCCCGACCGAACGCATATACACGTGTAATTATCGTCTGAAACGACCATTTGTTTCACACGTGAACGCACTCAGGGCTGTGGGCTGCTGCTAAAATCGGACGTGTGTACGAAGCTTAAAGGGTAACTGTGGTCTCAAATTCTTCCAAACTAGTAGGAATTATATAAAAAGCCTTCCATCACACATCCAAAATAAAACCCAAATCACATCTCTAGATAACATTTTTGAGAAGTTATTGGTGGAAAGGTTCAGCAATATTACTTCCTGCTTGAACACTTCCTGTTTTCAGCCATGTGACCAGCTTGTAGTCATGTGACCAGCCTCTGACTGAATTAATTTTCCAAAAATTGAAATTTTTTTCCCCAGGTACTTCCTGATTTCCCCATCATTAAGGGCTAGGCCACACTATCATGTTTTCCTTGCGTTTGTGTTTTTTTCAGATCATTGAAAACACGGCAATGCACTGACACATGTTTCCGGGTGCGTTGCGATTGCGCATGTGATTGTGTTTTGCGTTTCTGCATTTTTAATGGCTATCGCATGCGTTTTCCTATACCTAATGAAAAAATGCATGCACAAACGCAACAAAATCGCATGCGATTCCGGGTGTGATTGAGTTTGCGGCGCAGTGTGTTTCAGTCTTTACTGAGCATACTTCTCCCCAGGGGCGGACGGGCGGGGCAGAGGTCTGGGGATGTCACTCAACCTACTGGAAGCAGGAAGTTTCACCCCAATATAATGTGATTGTCGGCTCATTTTTAAAGAAATACTGCAGGCTTTCCTTTAACCCTAACTTGTTTTGAGACCACAGTTGCCCTTTAATTGTCTTGCCTACACCGAGGTCTCGTAATCTAGTCTGCTTTTGGCTGTAAAGTAATCTGGACCAATTTCCCACCTAAAGGAAATGTAATTCCTGTTTTCAACCATCTCACCATTAATTCCCCTTATTTATTTCTATTCACTTCTTGACACCAATTACTCCAGACAGTTTCACATGTGGGTTGGACGTGAATAACGACACAAGGATGTGGATAATGTTTGCTTTAAAGAAATCATTTGAAATGGATTTTCTTGTAAACAGATCTGGACAGAAGGAACCTGTCCCACAACATTATTGTAGAATTGGTAATACACAGCAAATAGCAGGAAAAACACCAACTTACTGTAAAATGTCTTTTCATTGTTAGATTCTATTTACAGCTATTGGTGAAGCCAATTGACAGCAATATTAATAGTCAGGTGCATTTTGTGTAAATTAGTCCTGTGTTTGATATTAGCAGAGCAGATACAATCTGACAGACCAGCAAATTAGCACCAAGCAGAGTTCTCTCCCAGTGGAGTTTTCCCATTACTGTGCCTTCAAGCTCATAGATTGAAAAAAACATTAAAGAACCACTTCACTATAACAGTTTTTTTTATATTCAGCCCATATTTTCTCTATAAATATATAGGAAATAGGTACTGCTAGAATGTAAATGTATTTATTAAAAGCCTTTAAAGGGCATGTCCACCCTTAAAACAAAAAAAGGGTGACGTCATTTATTTGCCTGCAACCCCAACTGTTATTTAATATTTAAATATCATTATTGTCTCCATTCTGGCAGAGTAAGCTGGCTCCTCCAAGGCTGTTATTGCTGACATCACAACCAATGATTGACTGCTGATTTACATGCTGCCTCCTCTGCAAACGCTCAAGTTTATAAAAAGCTCTTTTAGCAGAGGGAGGAGGCAGATACCTTTGCCATGGAAGAGAACTTATCATTAATTATCTGGTAACAAATACATGTAATAAATGGGTAAAAAATATCAGTTGAGATTGACAAGTCACCAGTTTTTTGTTTTAAGGGTGGATATGCCCTTTAAACGTTGCATTGGTTGGTAAATGGAATTGGTTTTGTTTTGTTGGGTTCTTTGCCAGTGAAGAAACATTTTTAATATTGTGAAAACAATACAATGGCTCTACATTGATGTGCAATCCAACATTAACGTTGAATTGATCATAGCACTGAGCTGTGCAGGATTTTATACAATCAACCAATCTTTAAACCATGTCCTGTGCCACAAAGAATGCTCACTTGCACCACAACATCCCCAGTGCTACCTAACCAAACAAAACAATTATCTTGAAGTGCCCAGCATCCCCCTGCAAGCCCCAGACCATCAGCTCTTAGTTACTTACATCAATATTTCCAAACATAATGGAAATTCAATAAACTGGGTATGCTTGTGAAGGTTCTCATTCATCCAAGTCATGGTATATTTGTGCAGACAAGGGAAGATGCACAGTGGTACTCAACACCTCAGCCTACCATGCTAAGGTGACCATGCTCCTGGCCGATAACAACACATATGAGGCCTTAACAAGGGATTCCACCAGCCGTTACAAGAAAAGGGTCATAGACTTACTACAACAGCTTCAAAAGGATAAAGCTATTGATCGAGCAATGTATCATCGCCTCTACCCTGGTGAGGCACATCCATGCATATATGGACTCCGAAAGATACATAAGGAAGGGGCACCACTAAGACCTATAGTCAGCAGCATCAACTCTAACATACAAGGTGGCTAAATACCTAGCCAACATCTTAGGACCATTGGTGGGAAGTTCTAAGCATCACATCCAGAACTCTCAGGATTTTACCAACAAGATTGAAGATATAGTACTCGTTGCAGAAGAAACTATGGTGTCCTATGATGTGACATCTCTCTTCACCTGTATACCCACCAAGGTGGCTGTTGACATGGTGAGAAAACGGCTAGGCCAAGACAGCACTCTTACCGGCAGAACTGATCTCAACCCAGCACAGGTGTGTTCCTTACTGGACTTGTGCCTGAATACCACCTATAAGCAAAAACAAGGATGTGCTATGGGATCTCCAGTTTCACCCATTGTAGCCAACCTTTACATGGAGGAGGTAGAAAAACAGGCGCTTAATACCTTTAAGGGCATAGCACCCAGCCACTGGTTCAGATATGTGGATGACACCTGGGTTAAAATCCACCAGAAGGAAGTACAAGCTTTCACAGAACACATTAATGTGGTAGACCAAAACATCAAATTTACAAGGGAAGATACAAAACAGCAAACTGGCTTTTTTGGACTGCTTGGTAGAAGTTAAGGAAAATGGTAAACTGGAAGTAGAGGTTTACAGAAAACCAACCAACACAGATCAGTATTTGATGTTTGACTCCCACCACCCTTTAGATCACAAGCTGGGTGTCATCAGAACCCTGCAACACAGAGCTGAGAACATCCCCACTAGCACAGGCGAAGGCTAAAGAAATGAAACATCTCAGAGGAGCCCTTAAAACTTGTGGATATCCAGACTGGGCCTTTGTCAAAAGAAGTAGAAGGAAAGAAAAGAACAGGTATACCAACAGTGAAGGGGAAAAGCAAGACAGGAGGAAGAACATGGTCATCCCATATGTAGCAGGGGCCTCCGGGAAATTAAGAAGAACAACACACTGAGGCAGCAATTGTTACATCCGAAAGACCCAATACCGAAACACAAGAAAAGC
>JAACNH010007656.1:0-14524 GCA_019447015.1 Hymenochirus boettgeri | reverse complement strand
AGCAACACCCACATTTCCTGCCGATCCAGAGAAGGCAAAAAAAAAAACCCGCGGAAAAAAATACTTCTCGACTCTTCTTTCCTGCAACGTTGCTGGTTTTTAGAAACCCATCCAGTTTTTTTTTTTTTTTAAACTATCCAATTAACCTGCCATCACCACATCCAATGGAAGCCGGTTCCATAGTTTTACAGTTCTCACGGGGAAAAATCCTTTCTGAAATTGAATACTGAACTTCTGTTCTTCAAGTCTTAAGGGATGTAAGCGTATCCTCTGAAATGTTCTATTGGTGAACAATTCCCCAGATAATTTATTGTATGACCCATCAATGTATTTATACACAGTTATCATTTCCCCACACAAGCACGTTTTCTCTAGTGTACATAATTGTAATCTTCATTTTCAAGCTCCCCCATTCCCTTTATTATTTTAATTGCCTATCTCTGAACCCTCTCCATTTTCAAGATGTCCTTTTGTACTCCGTCCTTACCTCAAATGAGTCCTTACCAATGCTTTGTAAAGAGGGAGCAGTGGCATAACGTCAAGGCCCATGACTTGCTGGGGGGCCCTGGACGTAAGAGGACCTTCGATCCCCTGGCAAGAATATCCTCGACCAGCTGTTTTTAAACAGCTGATTGCGTGTATGACGTAAAGATATGCACAATCATCTGTATAAAAGACAGAAACCAAACCTGAAGTTCGGGCCTCTGCCGTTACGCCCCTGAGAAGGGAGAACAAGATTTTCCTCCCTTGAATCCATATGTATCCATATGTAGCCCAGTCCAGCCTTGTGTCGGTCTAAAATCTTGTGATTGACTTAGCTCTTTGGTCTTGGCCATGGTGGCTAGTTTGAAATCTAATTGAGGGCTAGGCCACTCTAGTGAGCGTAAATGCTACTAAATACAAACAATACAGAGAAATGTATCAATCTAAGTATTATTTTAAAAATAATTTTACAATTCTTATATATGTGCAGAATATAACATATCTGATTTCTTTCAGTCTCTGTACTACCGGTGTTGTTCGTTTGCACATTAATAACTGGCTGGAAGTGAGCTTTTGTTTGCCGCATAAGATTCATTGTGTTGGAACAAATTTTATTCCACCAGAAGCAATAGAAAAAAGCTTAAAATCTATAAGGTAATTTTGGGTTGGCCTTAATTGTCATCATTTTAATATGTTTACATCACACCTTTATTTGCTATTATGTATTCTTGCCATGTTTAAGTATTATTTTCACAGTTAAGACATCATTAATATGGCTTGAAGAGACAAATTCCTGTTTTTTCTATTTCCTTTTATTCCTCTGCTTTTTTGGACTGTATCTCCTCCCAGTTTTCAAGCTAGAGACACGAAATTTGTTTTAGACATCCAGGACACATAGGAGAGGTGTGCTATTACCTAGTTAAGGAATCGGTGGAAGCCATACAGCGTTCTATCCAAATTTTGGGGCATTTTTCTCCATTGACTATAATGGGTCCAATCCTCAAACATGAACATTTTGTGGTTTTAGGGTCATATCTGTTGTTTTCACCTATCACTTTCTGTACACACTGTGTCTCTCTAACACAAGCACACACACTACTACACACAAACGCACACACACAACTACACAAGCAAACAAAAATTTCAATATAAAAGCCCTAAAAAATATACAATTAAAGGGCAACTGTGGTCTCAAAACAAGTGAGGGTTAAATGAAAGCCTGCAGTATTTCCTTTACACTGAGCCAACTATCACATCTCTGGCTGGAGCCTGTGAGAAATTACATTGGGGTGAATGTTCAAGCTTCCAGTAGGTTAAGTGACATCACCTGACCTCTGCCGGCCCTTTTCCCCCGGGGGAGAAGCATGCTTAATTAAGACATATTGCTGGGGAAATCAGGAAGTACCTGAAGAAACAAATCACATTTGAGATGGGGAGCCTATTAATGCAGGCAGAGGCTGATCACTTTTATGGCTGTGCTGCAACTTTCAGCTTGCTTTTACTGGGGACGCCCAGTTTATAGATGCTTAAGATGGAGGATGTTTTTAGTTTTCTATAAAATGTATATTTATATGGGTTTGGTAATTTTATGATATTTTGAATAAAGATGTATTTTTAGGTGGAATCTTTCTGAATGGTTATTGTTACCCACATTATTTATTTAAATGTGGGTTATACATATACTACCCCATATATTATTGCTACTTTGAGTGCCTCCATTTGGAGTAGAGTGGGTTCCTTACAGCGTCTTGCTGTGTTTATGTTTATATAAAGGCTGATCACATGACTACAAGCTGGTCACATGGCTAAAAACAGGAAGAGTTTAACCAGGAAGTTACCTTGCTGAACTTTTGTAGCAATAACTTCTCACAAATTTTATCTAGAGATGTGATTTAGGTTTTATTTTGAAGGTACGATGGAAGGCTTTTTAGATCATTCTTACTTGTTTGGAAGAATTTGAGACCACAGTTACCCTTTAAAGCACAATAAATATATAAAAGCACAGTCTATATTTTATGTATTTAAAATGGAAAATTATATTTGTTTTTGTAGCTGTGGTTACAAAAACACCCCTACATAGTTACAAGTACACCCACCTTCACACCCAAACTTTTACAATTCCATGGCAACCATACATAAACCATCAAAACAATTAGTTTCATGCTCTAAAATACAAAAACATACCCCCTAACACCACACACACAGGTACACACACCTCTCACAATGCAACCTACTATTCCGTTGCCATGTTAACCATAACTAAACCACCAAAAAAGTTAGCTTTATGGTATAAAATGCAAAAAAATATTCCCTAACACTACACAGACACAGGTATACATACCTACTGATACACTACAACACCCACCCCACCTTTTTTACCATGCAAACTATACACACACTAATAAAAATACATGTATAAAATCAGATGTAATTTATATGTCCTCTTTCATTACCATAGTAGCACAGACATTTCCTTCCAAAATGCAGCCTTTCAAGCCTTTAAACTTAAAGGGCCTGTACAGTGTAATTTTCTATTGGTCTATTGCAAAGCTGGACCTTTAAATCAAAAATGGTGATTACCGTGGCAAAGCATACCCCTTTCCCTCTGTTTTTGCTGCCCTTGCAGGATGGAAACCCCGGGGAGTCATTCAGGGCAATGTGCACATGGGATATGTTAGCGTGCAGGAGCCGTTATTATCAACCTGTTTGTTGCACCTTCCCCTTGCATTTATTTGGAGGAGACAAGGCAAATAAACTGTTAGCTAAGCAAAGTTTAATGTGTCATACTCCCCCAAACCCCTTTTGCTATGTGCTGCTTGTTTGGATTTGCAAACCAGCACGCATTTTACTTACCGTAATTGTTAAGTCCAGACAACAGACGTGGAAAAAACTTTCCAACTTTTACAAACCACCCCTTATCCCTTTTTATTTAAGTTAATTTAGTTTTAGCTAATTGAGGATGATATCTGACGTTTGTACGCTAAGATCAAAATTTAATTAACTCCGCTGTATTGCAATGTTTTTTTTCTCATTTCAATAACCTGACAATGCAATGACCATCTATTGATTGGATCCTCCTGTTTGCAGGACCCCTAATAGAGTCTGGTATGTTCTTTTCTTGACTCAGTTGCTTTGTAGAGATCTGACCATGCTTGATTCATCCATCAGCCAATCAGGAGAAATTACTGTTGGGAACATTCCAAGGAAGGGGCGCATCCTGGGAAGAAGGAACTAAAAATGGCATTTAACTCAAGAAACACAATATGTATAGAATACTTTTAGATATACTGTACCTAAACCTAAACAATATAATAATTAAAGTGTATATTAATAACTATTTTTTAAGGTTAAAACGCACCAACATAATCATCACCCCCAAATTTTGGATTAGTTCAACACTCACTATGAAGGGGTTATTGCAACAACAGTAACCCCTCCATTCTAAAGTACTGCAATCACAAAAAAATTAAAGTCACACAATTTCCCCCAGAAAACATAATTCATATATAATATATAAGTGGCCTGGATTATAATGGGAGCAACAGTGGAATATATCCTTATAAAAACTCTCTCAACTACGTAGTTGAGTGATTTTTATAAGAATATATAACACTGCTGCTCCCCATACATTTGCCGTCCACCTTCCACTTTAACCAAAACTTTCCTTGTCCAAACCTGCAATAAAAAAACGTTCCTATAGCACACAGGCATTTACTATTCGTAAAATCCTTACCTTAGTCTTTGATGTAAACTCCGTTTCACCCAGTAACTTGAATCCTGTCAGCCGTGACAAGACAAATTCCTGCAGCCCTGCAAATGTGAGAGCGGCCGTGTCAGCGTACTGACAACTTCCTCTGCACGCTCTCCTCAAGTTGACTCGCAGGGCTGCAGGACATTGTCTCTCGGCTGACAGGATTTACGTTACCGGGTGAGAGGGATTTTGCATCAAAGACTTAGATAAGGATTTTACGAACAGTAAATGTCTGTGTGTTACATTAATCTTTTTTATTGCAGGGTTAGACAAGGAAAGTGTTATTTAAAGGGGAAATAGGAAGAAATGTAAAGGGAGCAGGGAATTCCAGAAGAAAGGCTGCCAGAATGATGTCCACTAACAAGTTAAATTCTGGTATGTATTCATTCATTTATTTTATTACAGGGCTGACAGGGGTTACTGTGTATTTAGTTTATTTATTTAGTGAAGGGAGAAAGGATAGTTAGGGATTTAGTAAAGGGACTAGTCAGTAAATTAATTTTTTTTTAAACTTATATATTATAAGAAATAATACACCTCATTACATTGTAATATAAGGTTTATAAAGTCACCTCGGAGTTCCCTGTCCTGTATAAAAGCACTCGACCTTCGGTCTCGTGCTTTTATATGGCCAGGGAACTCCTCGTTGACTTTAAATCCTTATATTACACTGTAAGGGGCGTATTATCCCTTATATAACATTCACCTTAAAAATGCCACATGGGAAAAATAACACTTTGGAAATGTGTTTGAAGAATGGTTTCCAGGACAATTTATAACATTTCCAAATATAAAGCACACAAACATATATAGAGAGAGAAATTCACACAATGTTAGATGACTGCTGTCTACAAACATTTATTTGCCTCTGTTTTAGTCCTATAAACATTGCTGTATAGAAATCCAGTATGTGTTAAACTTTGTGTTAAATCCAGCCACCAGAGTAGTCTTGTGCTGTCTCCTCCTCCAATCGCTCATGGTGACGTCACCCATGCGCACATTGCCCTAGCCGAGAATAGCCGAGATTTCTGTCCTGAAAGTCTCCCAGGGGCAGTGCAAAGAACAAAATTACAGTGACAGCTTTCGTATGGTGGCAGAGGAGAAAGGAGATTGGAGAACTCGCTAAGTGAGTGAGAATGTTATCCTGTCTTCCATATGTGTACATATGTTAGATGAATATCAGTTGACAAACAAGCACTCAGGACGACAATTTATCAAGCGTGAAGGATCCTCTTGGCATAGTGCTCATCTTGTTGCATGAAAGGGTGGGAAACTGCAGTTTCTCACCTGGTTGCTCCCACTTCTTCGTAGAACAGACTGCTTGGTTAATGCTGCACCAATTGTCTAATTATTAATCTGCCAGTCTTTATCTAAGGTGTCTTAGCCTAACGCGTCAGACATCTTCCACAGTCCCCAGCTAACAAGCTCTGGTTTGTTTTAAATGGAGAAATAAAGTTAAGTTTTATGAATTTGGACTGGTGAGTTGCCATATGTTTCCATGCAGTGCAGCAGCACACTTTTTCTATGTTGTAGAAGGAACAGATTTGTGTGGAGGAGAGACACTCCAGTGCAAGCTGGCACGCTACTAAGTGGGAAAGGACCAGAGAGGAGGATCCGGGAGAGCGGGAGCCACCATCTTTTGTGTGTATGTCTTAGCCTAAGGCTGTGTACACACAGGGAAATTGTGTCTTGTCCGAGCATATGCTACTAGCGGGCGCTCGGTCGGGACAAATGACTGTCAGTCGCAGACAATCATGTGGTCCCATAGGGAACCGCACGATCGGCCGTGATTCACCAACAGGACCAATGGGCAACCAACCTTAGCTGTGTCTGGCCTGCACACATGGTAAGATATTTTCGGCCAACTGATACATGTCACTTATTGGTTGGTCGGCCAAAAATATCTTATCGTGTGTACCCAGCCTTAGGCCTGAAAAACAGTTTTTTGTTTTTTTTTAATGGATGTGCTTAAATTGACTAAAACTGCTTGTCAATTTCGAAATTTACAGGGCTGGTAAACTGACCTCTTTTTTTAAGTTATACTTTTGTTTTTAACCATTAATTGCGTGCATATCTTACAACTTAATCTTATAGGTTTCTGCATTTTTTAGGCCATATCATGCTCTGCTTCTTCTGAAGGATGAAAAAAGTTTGCTGAATGAACTTCCTCTGGATTGTTCTCCAGCTTTAGTAAGAATTATTAAGTCCGCATCTGCTGTAAAGAATCTCCAACAACTGGCTCAAGACGCTGATTTGGCCTTACTGCAGGTGCAATCATTTTTACTGTTGCTTATATTGTTAATTAAGCTGAATCAATTGATCAACTAATTATATTGTTAGAATGTGCCCTTTTGTGGAACATAATCATCATCATTTGGTGACATTGAAAGTTAAGCAAATGTATGGAGCGGTGTTTTTAAATTAAAATTATTTTTGGAGAGCATTGGCCATTTCTTGTTGTTTTTCCTATTTAAATGAGATGGGTTGTAAAATGCATTTTTGTTCTTGTTTGTAGCCAGTAAAATATGCAGTGCTTTCCTTTCTAAATTGTTTCTACACAGAGATCCAGCACTGTAAAGACAAGTAAAAATGTTTCTAGCATACCAACCCTACTGGCCCCACCCATTAGTTAACCTCCCAGCTCTCCAATGATCTACCCTATGTTCCTTTGAATGAAGGGCACTGGGCATGACATATTATATGAAGGAAAAAGTCAATAACATTTACTGAGGTAAATATTTTTCATGAATTCCTTGTACTCTGCATGATCTCTGTAGAAACCAATTCAAAAAGTGGGCAATGAATCATAAATGTATAGGTTTCCTTTTAAAAAGAAACTAAATGGTTAATTCAGTCCCCTCCTATATGCTTTACCTAGGATGAGACTGAAAAATCTTACCCGAATTGTACTACTCCTGTTCTGTCCCCTCACTTGGGACTGAAAGCCATGCCCTGTGCTGCCTATTGGAACAATTGCTTCTAGCAAGCAAGATCCGACTTGCAATAAAATAGGACAGGGTAAGGTAAGATTTCTCAGTCTGTACTCCCAGGGATAAGGATATAATATTTTAGGTCCTCAAGCTAGTTACAGCAGATGGAAGGGGGTTGATTAACCCTTTAAAGGGTAACTGATTTCCATACAAGTGTCCTTTAGTAAAAATAGCACATTCATACCTTTAAAATGATTCATGTGTCTTATCTGCTATCTATCCAAAGTTATAGCAGTATAAAGTCTGCTGTTTTCAGCTAGCACATCACCAGCGTCATTGCTCCACACCACCTGGCAGAAGCACTGAGCATGCCCAGTTACTGCTGCAACAGCATCATCTACTGCATCATAAGTGTCTTAATCATTTTTAAAGCTAGCCACAAGCCTGAAGAGAAAACTAGGTAGATGAATAGACCGATAATGGTTGCAGATCTTTGAATAACTTCAGAAGAGATAATTTTGGGGGGCATGAGGCTTCTTAAAAAGCTTATTATATGACTGTCACACACGTCTTTATTCTGACTGTCTGAGTCTAACTTTACAAGCCTATAACTTAAGACCTAGAGAAGCTAGCAAACATCATCCTAATATATATATAATAGATACGAGGATCTGTTGCACTCCGGTCAAACAAACAACTGCCTGGGTGCTGTAGGTTAGGGGTATATATCCAACAGGGATGCTAAGCACTCCAAGGATTAACAAATGTAGTTTATTGAACTAAAGTAGGTCAAACGAACCTACGCGTTTCAGCCCGGGAGTTCTGGGCCGTCATCAGGGTTACAGACCTATGGACGAACAAGATTAAAAAGGCAAGGACACCCCCCCTACACACCCCCAGCCTGCCCCCCACACGTGCGTCCCTACTACCAAAGTGGCTTGTGCGCAGCTCCACTAATCAAAGCCTGGGAAACGATCATATGTGAAGAGAACCAGCCCACAAAAGACTGTAACGTAACATTATGTCTACACAAACTAACAACAAAATGTGCGCTAATAAAACCTTGGTTCCCCGCCCCCAGTACCAAGACACTCTCTTTGTACATTTAAGCCTAGTGGTGCTGGGCTATGTGGTGATCAGGTTGTAATATGCTAGTGCAAATAAGGCTAATCCCAGCCCTAAAATGATGACGTGCATAATACGTGCTAGCGATGAACATGAATATACAATATACCACAATTAATAAAATAGAGGTACCATAATTATGTATAAATATCTACCATGTGCTGTGTGAAAAAAAGATAAAAAACAGAAATGCAATTCAAATACAATCACTTACTTTTTTAAAAAAAATATATAGTTATTAATACACCAAGAGCATTTCTACTCTAACAATCGCTTATAGGAAGGTAAAGTATCAAAATTCTTTAAGAAACAATTTCTGCTTAAAAGAATACAAAAAGGTATTTAAAAAGTATACAAAAAGTATCAGGTTTCTTAATGAAATCGTTTCTGCTAAGAGACATGCGAGGCTGCTGCATGAAATCTATAAATAGCAGAATCATCTAGATGGGAACCCACTAAGTAAGACCACTCATAATTTAGGGCGAAAGTCAATAAATATATTAGGGATAGCGTGTGGATGAAATAAATAGATAATGGATCAGGGGTAGCATTAAGATGGAATAAACAGAAACAGAAGGATATAAGTAATTCCAGGAGGTAAGGGACTTCCCTGATCTTACAAAAAACATGATAACAAGAACTGTTCATTGAGCCCCCTGGGTGCTAAAGTGCCTAACTTTTTTATCCAAAATACTTCTCACTGGAGTAATAAGCGTCCCTTTTCGGCTACATTGGGGACGTTGTCAATTTTTTCAATAGCCATCCATTTAAAGGAACTGTAAACTCAGTATTTGCAGTCTTTGCCCTCCGTTTGTATTATTCACAGGGAGGTGAGAACGCTTATTCTCACCTCCCTGTGAATAATATTTTGCTCAGGGGACCGGGAACTTACCTTCACTCCGCTCCACTCGCAGCCGCTTCTGCACAGAACAGCTGTTCTGTCCCGAGCGCGCGCCCTATCTTTTGTATTGGCGCGCATGCGCCTAAGATAGGGCGCGCGGTCGGGACAGAGCAGCTGTCAGTGAAAGAGCGGCTGTGAAGGTAAGTTCCCGGTCCCCTGAGCAAAATATTATTCACAGGGAGGTGAGAATAAGCATTCTCACCTCCCTGTGAATAATACAAACGGAGGGTAAAGACTGCAAATATTTAATTATATGGGTTTACAGTTCCTTTAAATGTGGCTAGGGAATGTCCTCTTTCCTTAAAATGCTTAGCAACCGATTGTTCCCCATAATTTTGTTCCTTATGGGATCAGGGTTTTTAGCACCTTCTTTAGATATCAGGGCCGCCCGTATGGAGGCCCGATGATTAGCCATTCTATCCCTTATCGAGGTAATAAGTCTTGCCCACATAGTGCTACAAGGGCATGTAATGAAATAGATGGCATCTGTACTGAGACACTTGTGCCATATTTTGAACCTACGTCCCGTGTGGGGATGCAGGAAATCTACCCCCGAGATCATATAGCTGCACGCTTGACAGCCTGTGCATTTGTGACAGCCATCTTTTTTGTAATCAAGCCATGTAAGACCTTGAACAGATTGGGGCTGGGACAACTTAGTTTTCACTAAAATATTTCTTACGTTTCGGGCTCTCCTAAATGCAAAAACTGGTTGGCTATGTTCAAAAGGTAGTGTTTTATCAGCGCTAAGGAGCTCCCAACAACACACACATTTAACTCACAATTAACTCACATTGCTATGTGAGTTAATTGCTATTTGGTTATTCGCTCTATCACCCTTATTAATCTTTTCAATATGCTGTTGCTTATATTTTTGGATAGCAGCTTCTCGTTGTATAGTTACTAGGTTAGGGTGATACCCTCGTGCAATAAATTTATTGGTCATTTCACCCAATTGTTTATTAGCTATCATTTCATTAATGTTATTAGTTAGGACTCTCAATAATTGGGAGATTAAGACTCCCTTTTTTTGATGGAATGGATGGTAACTGGAAGCATGAAGTAGAGTATTTCTGTCAGTAGGTTTCGAGAACAAACTAGTCTGAAAGCCCTGAGATGTTTTTGTGATTCTCATGTCCAAGTAATCAACTGTCCTTTCATGTGTCACCATGGTAAATTTGACCTCGGGGACCTTGTTATTAAGGCTGTCAAGGAATTGTACGCAGTCTTCGTAAGGACCATCCCAAAGGATGAATAAGTTGTCTATATACCGGCGAAAGATTAGCAATTTATGCCCAAACTCAGGAAAGATAAATCTTGTTTCGAAGTCCTCCATATAAAGATTGGCGAAGGCGGGTCCGACGTTAGACCCCATGGCTGTACCAGCTATTTGATTGTAATAGGCATTTTCAAACTGAAAATAATGGTTCTCCAACGAAAATAATAATAACTCCATAAGAAGCTCTATTGGGGGTTGTTTATGTCCTCCCCGCACCAACGCCTGTCTGCATATTTCTACTCCCTCCAACTGGGGAATTATAGTGTACAGACTCTGTACATCCAAGGTCATGAGAGTAGTGTTGTCGAGGGGACCCTTATATTGGGCCAATACTTCAAGTAGCTGTTGACTATCACGCAAGTATGTTCTCATTTTGGTGACCAACGGTTGGAGGAAGTGGTCAACAAAAATGGAAATAGGTTGGAGCAACGATCCCCTAGAGGACACTATAAGTCGGCCTGGTGGTGCCTTTAACGATTTGTGTACCTTAGGCACTGTGTAGATATTAGGCACCTTGGGAGCTGCTGTAATAAGAAATCTGAACTCCGATTCACTGAGCCATCCGGCTCTGTGTGCCATATGGATTATTTCGTCCAATTTTGTTTTAAGGCTTAATGTAGGCTCTTTATTAAGTTTTATGTAGGTCTTAGAGTCTTTCAATTGTGTGGTAAGTTCTGTCGTATAATAGTGGCGGTCCAGTAGAACCACTGATCCGCCTTTGTCTGCTGGACGAATAATCACATTAGGGTCCTCCTTTAAGACGCCTAACTATTTTGGATAAAAAAGTTAGGCACTTTAGCACCCAGGGGGCACAATGAACAGTTCTTGTTATCATGTTTTTTATAAGATCAGGGCAGTACCTTACCTTCTGGGATTACTTATATCCTTCTGTTTCTATTTATTCCATCTTAATGCTACCCCTGATCCATCATCTATTTATTTCATCCATACGCTATCCCTAATATATATTTTTTTTAAACTCGATTTATTTTGGTTCCAAAGCATAACATTAGCTGTTAATCAGGTTACATTTTGTGGTATTACATTTACAGATATATTTATACATTAAATATTTTGGAAGTAGTATCTGTTTTGTCGATATTGATCATAGTTTAACATTATATACTCATTTAGGATCATATTACAATATCTCGGTTCTTATAACATAACTCTTAGATAACATTATAATAACAACATTTGCCTGCGGTTGCTCCGTCCACTGATAATAGGTTGGTTTGCCGTCCGCCTGCCCGGTACCACCTCCGGAGGTCCCCATATATATCTTGCTTCAATAAAGCTTGGTCACCAGTTGGTCAGTATGTACATTCCTTCTAAATATTATGCTAACATGTTGGTAGAGTCTAGCCACGTGCCCCATATTTTTTGGAATTTGTCAGGGCAGTTTCTATGTTGGAATATGATCTTGATATATGGTAGATCATTGTTTACAAGTTGGATCCATTTTTTTATCTTTGGGGATCTATTAGACATCCACCTCATTGTGATTGTTTTACGTGCATAAAACAGAACTGCCTGCAGGAAAGCTTGTTCTTTGGTGAACCACACATCCTCTTCCAGTAAACCAAACACACATAGTTCGGGTGAGGGTTGGATGGGGTGCGGAGTGAGCGCCCTCAGAGTCTTGAATACTTCCACCCAGTAGTTATTTATTCTTGGACATTAAGTGTATAAAGTCTGCTTCTTGTGTCAGACATTAAGGACAGTCTGAGCTTTGGCCAGTGTTCATATGCTTCATCTGCCTGGGCGTATAGTATGCCAGGTGCAATATTTTTAAACTGTATAAGTTTGTTATTTACCGCTGGGGATACTTGGCAGTGTGTATGTAGGATATCTGGCCATTGGTCGTCCGTTATTGTTGGTATATGTTGTGTCCATTTTGCTTTGCTTTGTTCTATTGTGGGTTGTGATTTGGCAGTTATTAGACTGGTGTATAGCTTGGATATAACTCCTTTCATCCCTTGTGTACGTATTATTCCGATCATTGAATGCTTTGTTATTTTATTAAAATTATTGACAAAAATAGCTTTCAGCGCATGTTGTAGTTGAAGGTACCTGTAGTGGAGTATATTCGGTATTTTGTATATATTTTGGAGATCTTGGAAGGGGATTAGCTGCTTGTTCTTAATTAGATCCCCCAGTGTGTGTATTCCGTGTTCCCCCCACACCGTACGTCCTGGGAGACTTTTGCAGTTGTGGAAAGAGTTAGTTGTTCCAGAGTGGGGTGTGTTCAAAATATCCGTTGAGGTGGAATTATTGATTGATATGATTCCAGATTCTGAGCGTTTGTTTCTGTAGGGTGGTGCCTGGTCCTATCATGTGCAGTTTGGGTGCATCCAAGTATGCCATGAATGGGCTTGTTAGGTAGATAGCCATATCAGAGGGGGTCGGTGTGGTGTTTGTTTACCCAGCATTGCAAGTGTTTCATCTGGGATGCCCAGTGGTATAGTTGTAGGTTAGGGAGTGACAGTCCTCCCAATTGTTTGGGTGTCTGTAGAGTAGTGGTCTTGATTCTCGCATTTCTGTTACCCCATATAAAGGTGATAATTAGGCTATTTAGCTTAGTAAAGAATGTCTTAGGGATATATATCAGGGAGTGTTGTATTACATACAGTATTTTTGGCAACAGGAATATTTTTATCATTTGTATTCGGCTCCATAGATTAAGTGAGACAGATTTCCAGGCTATAGTTTTTATTTCTAGTATATTCTATTAGTGAGGATATATTCATTGTGTAGAAATGTTGAGGGGATTTGGTAATGGTTATGCCCAGGTATTTAAAGTGTGGTACTATCGGTATTGGTATGTTGCTGGGTATTCTATGGGTTGGGAATGTGTCTAGGGGATATAGAGCTGACTTATCCTAATTTATCATGAGACCTGAATGTGTCCCAAATATATTTATGAGTTCAAATGCGGCCATGAGTGGGGGGGCCAGGTTTTCTAGGTATAGAATGATGTCATCCGCATAAAGACCCATGCGATCCTCATGCTGATCTATACGAAATCCCCGTATCTGTGTGTCGGCTCTGAGGCTTAGTGCTAGTGGTTCGATCGCTAGGGCAAACAGATAGGGGGACAGGGGACATCCCTGCCTGGTGCCCCTCTGTAGTGTAAATGATGTGGTTAGTTCCCCATTGACAAGTACCTGTGCTGTTGGATTTGCATATAGTAACTTAACCCATTTAATAAAGTTTTGTCCAAAACCAAAATATCTCAGGATCTCCCAAAGGAACGGCCATTCAATAGAATTGAATGCCTTGCGGGCATCCAGTGAGAGAATTATTCGCTCCCCGGCATTGTCATGGTTCAGTTGTGTTTGTATTAATGTGCGTTTCAAGTTGATTGTCGTTGATTTGTTTGGCATGAAGCCCGTCTGGTCTGGATGTATTATGGAGCTAATAACACGTTTTAGGCGCTTTGCAAGGATTTTGGCCAGGATTTTATAGTCTGACGTAAGCAGTGAGATCGGTCTATATGATCCACATTCTTGTGGATCTTTCCCAGGTTTGGGTAGTACCACCACCGTAGCATTGTATAGAGACAGGGGTAGAGTTCCAGTGGAATATGATTCATTGTACATTTCTAATAATGGGTGTATTAGTTGGTCTTTGTATTTTTTATAGACTTCAGATGGAGGTCCATCTGGTCCCGGTGCTTTCCCGTTGGACAGTTCCCCTAGTGCAGACTGTATTTCCTCCTGTGTTATAGGCATATCTAGGGATATCCTTTGTTCGTTTGGGAAATTGTAGGTTGTTTAGAAATTGGTCTATATCTTCTTTTGAGCTTGTAAGACTAGAAGTGTATAGCTCCCGGTAGAAATTGTGGTAGTATTTTGGGGGTTGAGTGTACTAATGTTTGTTGGGGATTTTGTATGGCCAGTATTGTGTTTGAGTGGGAGTGGTCCTTTACCAGGTATAGCACAAGCAAATAAGGTTTGAAGGAAGCGCACTCTGTTTGTCAGAAAAATTCTGTTTTATTGCATAACACAAACACACTGTGTGTTTGTGTTATGCAATAAAACAGAATTTTTCTG